>JACDOX010000360.1:98001-119818 GCA_014549065.1 Cardinalis cardinalis | reverse complement strand
TGAGCTGCTCAAGGAGCAAACAGATCAGCTGGTTGGTGTTTAGCAGAGGATGCAATCACATGTTCACTATTTCAGTGCGAGCTGCTCGCCCCGCTGGCCGGCTGGGGTTTAGCACATGCTCTGCTGACTCAGAGCGGCGCAGCCAGCGACTCCCAGGAACATGATTTGTGTGCAGCACGCACTCAGCAGCCTAGGAGAAAAAAAAGCTCTGGAAAATCGGTTTCCACGGTCTTTTCCAGCCTGTCAGGCTGCAGAAGGGCAGATGTGTGTTCTTCTGTCTGCAGTTGTCAGGTTTTTGGGGTTTGGGTGATTAAAGGAACGGGTTAAGTGGACGAGTGAGCGCGGCTGACTCAGCTCGGCAGCAGCTGGCTGGCCTTGTTTAGGTTTGCCAGCTGCAAAAGCTGGGCTTGTTTGAGCCTCGGTGAGTGACCCCTGCGAGGTTCCCGCTGGGATAATAACCTGTGGCACTGATGCAATCCCTGCTCTGGGGGGAGCAGGAGGAGCAGCATCTGCTCGCAACAAAGGCTCCGCGCTGGAGCTCGGCCGTGCTGCTCCTCTGGGCTCCACTGCGGGCAGAGCTGAGCCCAGCTGAGCCAAGCTGAGCCCAGCTGAGCCCAGCTGAGCCCAGCTGAGCCGAGCTGGTGCTGCTGGGAGCCAGGGGCCTGCTCAGAAGTTGCTGGTGGGCTCCTCTGCTCGGGTTTGCA
This sequence comes from Cardinalis cardinalis, assembly GCA_014549065.1. Classification (NCBI taxonomy): domain Eukaryota; kingdom Metazoa; phylum Chordata; class Aves; order Passeriformes; family Cardinalidae; genus Cardinalis; species Cardinalis cardinalis. The sequence goes on along the minus strand of JACDOX010000360.1, from coordinate 119,114 downwards.
GCTCAGAAATCTCAAAATGGTTTGGGTTGGGAGAGACCTTCACAGGTCGTCTGATCCRACACCTTCCTCGAGACTGGGTTTTTTCAAGCCCCATCCAAGCTGGTCTTGGATGTTTCCACGGGCAAAGGGAACCTCTGGTGGATGCCAAACAGCTTTTCTGCTCTGTACAACTGAGTTTTACACGCGGTTTATATTTGCAGCACAAGATGTTTAAGTTTGGAATTCTCCAGGTTAAACCAGCGTGTGATATTTGTGAAGGGAGGGAGGCTGGGTGTTACGTTTTGTGACTGAAATGAGGGTTTAGAGGCTTATTAGGAAATCAGGTTGAACGCAGGGCGAGAATAGGGAAGCTTGGATCTGTCTCTGTCTAGAGAAATGTGTTCATGCTCCTGCACACAACAGACAGATCATCTGTGATCCCAGATTCCATTAAATATCTGGGTGTGGGGGATGTCTGGGGTGACTCAAGAACTTTTCACTCCTCTCTGTGCTTTTTAYCTATTAAAATGCTTTGGTTTTCTTTTGAAATTTCTAGTTGCCGTTGTTACAAAGGCACAGATGGGCCTCACCATACTATAAAAATCACAGAATGATTTGGGCTGGAAGGGACCTGAAATCTCATTTTGTTCTACCCCCTGCCATGGGCAGGGACACTCTGCTCTCCCAGGCTGCTCCAAGCCCCATCCTGAACACTTCCAGGGCTGGGGAAGATCTGCACTTTTCACCTCCAACACAGCACTTCCCCGACAGTAAATATCAGTGTGAATCTATGCACAGACATTCAGGTTAAAGGCTCCCTAAAAGCAGCAGTATTTGTAATCAACCCCAATAAATGAGATGATTTTTCTCTGAAATGGCAGAAGAAATGCAAGTGCTGGGCAGGCTCCCCTCCTGGAAGTGCACGGATGCACCCGACAGGAACCCTAACCTGACATCCCACACAGTTTGGCTGAAAAAAGTGATCTCTGCCCCCTCCATACTTATTTATATTTTCAGTTGACTGCATAATCTAGCCCTCTAGAAAGCCCCTTCAGGAGGTCACACAGCTGAAATAATAGCTAATGAATTTGTAAGAAAATTATTTCAGACTTATTAAATGCTTTCTTCCTTCCCTTCCAAGTGTTTGCATGCTGTTCCCAAGCTCTGTGGGGTTGGAATAAGGAGGATGGCAGGACTGTGCCAGCTCCAGACACTTCAGCAGAGTTGCTGGCATTGCTTTTCCTTCCAGAGATATCCTCATTCTGCTCCCATCTCCTCACTTGGCTGTCCCACCTCTGCTTTTGGGATGGCCTTAAGGCCAGGGGATGAGGCTCTTGGACTTCTCCAAATGATTTCCATCTCTGCTCCATTAATCATGGATTGGTTTGGGTTGGAAGGGACYTGAAAGATCTTTGAGGGTGAAAAGRCCTGAGTTTATTCCTCCAGTGCCTGGTTACACAAGCCAGGCCCTGGCTGCAGGAATTGGTGATTTGTGTCTGCTCTGAGGGGATCTGCTCCCCTTTCCACATGGATGCCAAGATCCTCCTGTGYGCATGGGCTGGGGCTTAATTTTTGGGGACTCACTGCCTGGCTCCCTGGTGAGATCCAGCCAAGTCATCTTGTTGGCTGAGCCTGTGGGATTTTCCTTGCCAGGAAAAGGAGCTGAGACCAGACATGGAGACAGGCCAGGACATGTGGGGACAGCTCTGAACCAACTTGTGCCTTCACCTGGATTTGAGCTGTGCGTTCCAAACTTGACAATGCTGCTTCGTCCTTACTTATGCTGCTCTTGTGTGTCAGGGATTTTAGTTTTTCCTAGAGATCCAAAGAGTAACTAAATAAAGGCTGCTGGATAGGARTTTAGGCTGGAATTCTCAAAGGATCAAGAAAACTTGGTGTCTTTCAAAAAACTCCCAGCTCTGGAGGGSCCCTAAATCTCTTTGGCTTCAGTCTGCTCATCATCAACCCCAACAGATTATTAAATTGGTTAATCAGTTAATGTAGAATTTTTAATAGGGTAAATTTCCAGCCTTTGGGTTTTAGGTGGAAAAGCTTGAGCACATAAYCTTTGCTTTCTAAACTAGCAAAAAAGAGCTGAAAATAAATTTTCTGGAATCCTGCCTCAGTTCATGTCTGATTAGAACTGGAAATTGCCTTGGAATAAGGAGGGACTGGAGGAAAATTACTCCAAGAGGTATTTGGGCCTGAATTATCCAACAGCACTACTCAGGCAGTTTTCCCTGCCTTGAGTTTTACATCTGTGTGCTGACCAGGACGGTGACTTTTATTTTTATTTAAAGCATCCCCATCCCTACAAAAACCTCTGGTGGTTTGTGAACCACATCTCTGCTGATTTAAATCACGCCTAAATCTTTAAGGCCAGCCTGATTTATGCTGGAGCTGCTGGCTCATCAGCTTTCCCTTTAATCACTGGGGTTGTTGGGACTCTCCAGCCCCCCTCAGTCGCTTTGCAGGATCCTGCTCGAACCGGAGGCCTCGGGATGGCTCCAGCCCAAGTGACCTCCTCGGGATCCTGGTGCAGAATTCTCCTGGTGGTACCCTGAGATCAGCAGATGCTGGCCTTTCTCTCAACTCCCACTCAGTGCCTCAAATCCCAGGGAAAGCTCTCCTTCCGCTGCTACACCCTCTGCTTTGAAGACAAAAGATGATTCAACAAGATATTTGAAGTTGGGGGGGTGGTGTGTGTGTGTGTGTGTGTGTAGGGGTGGGGGGGAGTTGGATGGTTCAGCTGCCTTCCAAAACTCACTGGGCTTTCCAAAGCTAGAATTAGGACATTTCCAAAGCTGCAATCAGGACATTTCCATGCACAGCTTGCCCTCTCCAGAGCTGCCCTGGCACTGATGCATGGCAAGACCTGTAGCAAAGCTAATTCTCCTGTTTGCAATTCTTCTCCCTGCCCTTCCCCAGTTATGTGGCTGAGATGTCCTCTGCCTCCCAAAAGCCCCAGAAGAAAAGCAGCCTGTGGATCAATRATTTGGGGTTGTGATGGGTGTGAGGAGCCTGTGCAACTCCAAGGAGAGTCTGGGTGCACCAAGTGGGTGCCTGTGGAGCCAGAGTTCCGCTATTGGTTTGAGCTGTATTTTATTTTATTCACGGCACAGCCTCTCTCTGCTTGTTTGGGAAGTTTTTCCCTGCCTTTGCTGCCTGGAGCAGATCCCAGAGAGCAGCACAGCCTGCTCTCTTCATTATCTGCCCCACTAATACCTCTTTTTTTATTTTTCCCCTCCCTCCTTAGGTCACTTGTTTTGGGTCACTTTATCCTCAGAGCTGAACCCACGGCAGGGTTTTCCAGCTTTGTTGCTTCTGTGACTCAGGAGGGATGTTTTGCTCTCGTTTATTAGTTTTTCTGGACAGAATACAAGAGGTTAAACACTTCAGAGAAGCTTATTCTGTATTTACAGSCGAGGTAGGTTTCTAAATCAACAGTAGGTTGTGTATTGGAGTGACTCACAGAGCTGCTTAACCTTTTTCCTTCCGTTTTTGTCCCYCTCCAAATCTGAGGCACAGCAACATCTGCAATTCAGATCTCTGAGATGAGAAGCTGTGAAAGGAATATAAAGGGCTGAATGCAAATCCAGCCTGGTGGCRCGTGAATCCCTTCCCTCTGCTGGCAAGGTCCTGCCTGCTGGGGAGGGGCAAGGTGGGCACTGCAAGAGTTAATATTTGCTTTTTGGAGGGGAAACTGAGGCACCRTCCAGCTGGAAAGAGCCTCAGCATCCCATGGCACTTCTGCTGCCTGCCAAAAGCACTGGGAAACAGGCTGGAGGTGACCAGAGCAGATGGGAGCAAGCTGGGGGCTCCCTCCTCCCCCATCACCTCTGCAATTTGCTGTGCTTCCATGTGTATGTGTGTGGTTTTATTTTTTGGGGTCTATTTAATGAATATCTTGAATGAAACAAACATTATTGAGAGAGGAATAGAGCTAGAAACAAGTTTCAAAAAATAACCTCACAAATAAGACTAGATACTTTAGAGAAATAGTTAGCTTCTGATTGTAATAGCATAAATTATAACATCCATACTGTCTCACCCTTCTTATCAGACTAAAAAGGAAAAAAAGTTTTTAAAATGCCTCTCAATCACCCCATCTCTAAATTAGAAAAGGGTTTAATCTGACACTTCAAACTCCCTTTTTTCGGTGTGGAGTTAGACACCCCCCTTGTTCCTTAGCAGCAAAGGAGGCCTGAGACATTTCCACTCCCAAATCCCAATCAAACCCCTGCACTTCTCCTGCCCAGCAGCATTTAGCGACTCTCTCCTAAGGGATCCATGAAATCTCTCCGATTTTGGGGTTTGTCCCTCTCCTCTCCCTGCCCCAGGATCTTCAGGATGGTCCTGCCAGCTCTCCRTGCAGTTTTTGGGGTCCCAGCCTGTGCTGAGGTGCTGCAGGAGCCCCGTGGGCACCGCATCTCTCCGGGCTCCAGCTGCTTCTCCTGCACCCCAATCTCTGGATTTTTAAGGAACCCAATCCCTCAGGGAAGGGCAGATGCTTTCTGTGGCTATCAGCAGCTCTGGAGGATGCTTGTCCTGCAGGATTAGGGCTGACCTGGGAGTCTTTGTTCTTTGTGTTTAGGCCACAAATTGCCTTGCCAGCTCTGTGTGGTTTTTCCCTCATGAAAGGACTGCGCTGCCCGACCCTCTTGGAGTCATCTTTAAAAATTGGGGTTGTTTGTTGAAGTGGCTGTCGATAAAGGAATGGGGTAGACCTGTGTTTTTTGTGTTTGGAGCTAATTTAAAGTCTCCTGTAAAGAGGCGGACTGGGCAGGGTTAATCGCATACTCAGGAAAACACAGCAGAGAAATGAGATTGAGATTTTTTTTTTTAAGAGTTTTTCTTTTAGAAAGGCAGCTGTGACTGCAAGGGGGAAGCACACTCTGACCCTAAATTAAATAACCTGGGAGTCTGCTCTCCTGATGATCACTGACGCGGGATGTGCCCAGTGCAAAATTTGGTTCCTCCTTTTCCCGGGCAGTGAGACAGCTCCTGGCTGCTCCCAGATATCCCTGATGGACGCACAGGAGATGTTCTCTTGGGATGCAACCCCAAGCCCACCTGATTCTTGATTTAATGCAGTTTACCCTGCCCTCTAGTGCCAGCAGGTGCTGAGTCAGCAGCTCCTGTGGTTTTCCACCTTTCCCTTCTCCCAGCCTGGGAATCCGCTGCTGCTGGGGCTGCCAGGCTGGGGAGAGAGGAAGGAATGCGGCCAGAAATGTCTGTGCACAAATGTGTGGGGAGTGGGCACCTCCGAGCAGCTTTGCAGCGAGCACGGGCGCTTGGAAGGAGATTCTGGAGATGTTTGCAAGGGAAAATGAGCTTTGTGAGGGGAACGGGAATACACGTGGCAGGCTGTGCGAGGGGAGGCTTTGGAGCCTGTTTCAGTGATGAGCTTGAAGTGAAATCTTCAAGCCTTGGAAGTGCTTGGAGACGAAGGGGATGGGGTAACACCTGGAGATAGATCTCTTGCTTTTCTCTCGAAGGAAAGGGGGGGATAATTTTCTGTTTAAGAATTCATCTGAGAGCCTTTTGTCCCCCTCTCTGCCGGGAGGGAGCCACGGCCGGGGCTCTGCAGGCTCATCAGTGCTCCCCAAATCCCCTCCCAGCCCACCATACCTCTCTCCCTCTCTCTGCTGTGACCCTCGTGGTACTTTGAAGAGCCCAGCAGAGCAAAGGTGCAGAATTTGGGGTGCAGTGCCGCCCTTGGTGCTGGCTCTGCCGGGCTGCGTGTCCCTCCCTCCCTCACGCCGGCCGGGCCCGCCGCAGCCTTTGCACAATTTCCTGGGTTATTTCAAGCTGTCGGGAAGGTCCGGCCGAGCTCGGGAGGGGCAGGCAGGGCTTCGGTACGCCAGCAAAAATGGAAAAACAGCCTCGGATAAGTCTCCTCCTCCTCTGTCCCCTCGTCTTGGATGCCAAATTGGGGAAAGGCGTGGTGAGGGGGGGAACACCAGAGCAGCACCCGGAGCCTGTGGGGCGACCGCCGGCTCTGCTGTGCTGGCGCTGGCGGAGCTCTTAGGGTGGGTTTGTTTCTTTAAGGTGTCTCCCAGAGGGAGGATCAGCCAAATGCGATGTGGCAGCTCTGGTAACTCCTCTTGGCTTTCAGCACGGCCCTAGCTGATCACACAACTTGCTAGTGAAGAAGGTACAGCTGTCCAGGCCTTGGCAGGCATCCCCGCCCTCCGCTCGCTGCCAAATCCTCGCTCGCTTTTTTATAAAAAATTCTTAAGTTTCCTAAGAGAATGGAAATGGAGCAGCCTCATCTGCCTCCCAGCCTCATCCAATGCCTCCTGGACCTGCTGGGGCAAAGCCTGGTGTCCCTGCATCCCTCCGTGCTGCTGGGATGTTGGCAGCCGGGGAGGGGGAGAGCCCAAATTCCAGGGCTCCTCTCCTGCTCCGAGGGGCTGGGGAGGGGACCAGGGTGAAGGGTTGGGGTGCCAGCAGTGCCAGCACGGGGCTGGAGCTGTCACTGGGGGTGGTTTGGCATTCATGGCTCGGGCATTCCCCTGGGAGGAGCTGGGAGTGGGGGTAAAAGCAAGCTCTCCACCTGGCCCACAACTCTCCTGAGTTCTGCCCTGGTTGTGCCGTGCCTGCAGGGCTGGGAGTGCCTCATTGTCCCTGTTGGCGCCTCAGTGCAGCAGCTCCAAACACCCAGGTCCCAAATTGTCCCAGCAGCTTTCCCCCTGAAAAGCTTTAGGCGTTGCTCCCTGTGACAGCTCCAGGAAACCTTCATCTCTTCCTCTCCTTCTTTCAGAAATGACCCAAACCCCCCTGGTTTTTGGAATATTTTAGCCCCATGTGCAATTTTAAGGATGTGCCTGAGCTGCAGAGAAGCTGCAAGGCAGCCTGAGCAGTGCAGTGGATGAGTAATTCAAGGCAGGGGGGAAGCCTGTGTATTTCCTCTCCAGAAAGAGCTTTTGGATCTTCAAACAATGCAAATGTGGCTGTAGCTGTGTGAGAAACTGTGCAGTAGCATTTCAGCAAAAGATTAAGGAAAAACAGCATTTGGGGGACAAAAATACATTTAACAGCTGGTGAAATGATGGCATTAGGAAATAGCTCTGAATGTGCTCTAAACAGGAGGTTTATTTTCTGGAGGAGCAGGGGTGAGTGGGCAGATCTAAGAATTGTCCTTGGGACTTGTACCTCGGGCATTGCAGTGGGCATGAAAACCTCGCTAATTGCAGCAGAAAATGAGCCAGTGATGCATATGTGAGAACAATAAACCAGTATGAAAAAGGGGGAATAGATTTCAGACTGTTGTGTTTCAGGCCAGGAGATTTTCTCTCTGATTCTTACATGATTATCCTGAAAAACTATATGATTCCACAAATTGATTCTGACATTATTAGCTTGAAAAATCTCACAATTCCACAAATATGCACAGTTAAGAAACAGCTACAATTTTCAAAGCCGTGTCTGTTTCCCTCGGCAACTTTAAAATATTTACCTTTTTCCACTCCTTGAGAGTGAAAGTATTGCCTGGTTTACAAAATAACAGCGCTTAGGAGGAAAACTTCCAGATTAACTTGGTCCTATTGAAAATCAGCGTGTTTTGAGCTCCCAATTCCCTACCCTCAGCCTTCTGGGCACATGGCATTGCCCTGGGGGGTGCCTGGAATTGTGGTTTTGGTGTGACAGGGTCTTTTTGAGGTGTTTTCCACTACCAACTTCCCTGGACTGAACAGGGAAAGCAGCGGTGAGCGGTTCCTTTGCGCACATTACAACGACAAATATTGATCATCAGGTTGTTTGATTKTAAATTTTCCAAGGGAATCACTTGAAAGGGATCTCTGTTCTCTCCTGTTCATGAGGTGCAAGCTGATTTAAACAGTTCAAAAGCCTGAACCTCTTCTCAGTCCCAAATCCAAGTGCAAGCTCATCACACCACGATGGAGGAGAGAACGCGGCCGCTCCGCCGCACTCCAGCTCCCTTCCAGCAGCAAACATTTCAGCCCCATCTGGTATAAAATAGATTATTTAGTGCTGGCAAACCCAGAGATCTCTTAAACAGCCCCTTTTGGGGTCAGGGATGAAAAAGCCCTTGTAAAATGTTGGGTTGTTCTGTGCACAAACCCCCACGGAGCTGGAAGGGAGCTTTGGAGATCGCAGGGCCGCGCCCGGAGCGTCGTGCTTTCAGTTACTGCAGCAAAAAGGGCTTGGTGCTATCAGAAATTTCCTGGGCTCATCAGGCAAAATAATTAAGYAAAATAAATTAAAATATGCAGAATAGCCATCTTATCCAATGTGCAAAAGTACAAGTTAATATGCTGTGTGCAGAACGCTTTTGTAAAAAACTGCTGTTATCTCATCCGGTCTGTTTTTATTATGTGGTTTTATGCCCTGGTTTCTCACTGGGAAATTTCCATGAGGGTGATTCCCTGGTATTCCCAGAGGCACTGCCATGGGTGAAAATGCTCTGCTTCCATGCAGAGGCTCAATTCCTGCTACCCATCCTATGCTCTGGAGCCCACTGATGGGCGAGCTCACCTGTGTGTTTGGGGGAAGAAAGACTCAAACTCGCAAGAACTGGCATAAAAGTGCCTGTGGGAGGAATTTTGGGGGGTTGTGGGGTGGCGGTGGTGCTGGGCATCCCGGTGGGATACACATGAGAAGGACAGGGAGGCAGGTGCTCACTTGGACGAATAGAAAACTTATTTTCCCCATCCAAACCCCTTTGATTAGTGGGCCATGAATAAATTTCGTTGTGTCTTTGTCCTGGCCATATTCAGGGTGGGATTTTTGTGCTGCAGGGCAAGCCATGGTCCTGACAGCATCCATGGGTGATGGTACTGGGGTTTCTGGTGGGCTCAGGTGGGTTTTGTGCAGGTGGATTAAACTATAAACTCCTTTCTTCCCTTAACATGGTGGTTTATCCTCAATTACCGATGCCAGGTTGTTTGCTGAGATGCATCTCCCTGTTCACCTTCCTCCCRAGTGCACAATTTTATTTGTTTTATTCCTTGCATTCCTGAACTTCTCCTCCCAGACAGGAATTCTGCCAAAGGAGCAGAATTTCTCACACAGAGAAATCACACCGTGATGTGCATAAAATTTGYCATAAGGGTCAGCCTGAAATGTGAATTTTTGTGTCTCTGGCAGGTTAATTTTGTTGAGGAGCTTGGTTTTGGGGTCGCTGGGTGTGGATGCCTTAGGGACCCACACCCCCAGCCACCCAAAATACTGTTTTTTCTATGAAAACTTCTCCCTGGCTCCATCATACCCTACTGAATTTTCCAAGCTGGATTAACTAATTATTTTTAATAGGAGGCTCAGCACAGCCGTGATTCCCCCATTTCAGCAGAGCAATTGGGTTTATTTACATTTAAGCACAAACATATGATTTTTAAAGGAGGCCTGAACAGCTAAAACCGAGGGCATAATCAGATAAATGACTGCACGAGGATTTTTGGTGGCTAAACTCACCCAAAACCCAATTCATGCATTTTAAAGCATGTGTTTGGCAGGTCCGATAACTCTTAAGGAAATGCTTCTTGGGGGTGGCAGCTAACAAGGCAAAACTATCTTGTTAGGAATTCAATTAAAGCTAGGCCAGGCTTACTGGACCTCTTCCAGTAAATATATATCTCAGGCTGAACSCGTGGACATCTGTATCTTCTCTTGCCCCCACCTCCTCCTTTTTCTGTTTTCCAAGCTGTGGTTGAAAGGTGGAGGGGAGTTGAGAGGAAGAGCAGGGACTGTCGCTCACCACAGAGTGCAGGGCACAAGGATTATTTTCCATTTTGGTGTCTGGCCACTTTTGTGATCTGGGGGAGAGCGGATCTGCCTCAATCCCACCCCTTGCCGAAGCACGAGTGTAAAATAAAAAAATAAATTTTAAAATCCCAAATCACGTARTTATAACAAAGAGAGGTTGGATCCAGGTGGATCCCAGCCCCTGGGCAGTGCCAGATACCCCCGGGACTGAACTCGCTGGTTTGGGAATGAAGAATCCATGCTGCCTTTCCTGTGCTCGTTTTGGAGTATTAGATCAACAAAGCTTTTCCACCCAAAAGGCTCAGGCCGCGGGGAGAGCCACCCGGAGAAGTCAGGGAACAGATCTGGAGAATTCAGGGATCTAATGGCCACTTAGAGCCCTCTGTTAACACCGGGGCTTAGGAGTTGTTGTCGCTTATTTCATGTTTTTATGGGAGTGGTAACCAAACCTCCCCGTCCCGTTTGCACCTTCCTCCTGCAAGGAACCTGTCTCCAAATTCCTGACGCTGCTTCCCTTGATGTGACAGAGAAAGAMGGATTTTTTTATTTTCTTCTCCCCCATTCCCGAGGGAAAACCCTCCTTACTGSTAAACACTGATAACCTCGGGCTCTGGGTGGCAGATCACAAATAAAATTCAAAGAGTGATCCTCTATTTTTACTCCCAAATCCCCGCTCTAAGGCAGGAGGAGAAGCACATCCCAAAGAGCTCCCAGAGCCCTGATTCCCAYGTMTTTGCTGCACAACTGGCAGGGGAAGGACAAGGACATCGGGGCTGGCGTGGAAGTGGTTAAAGGGATGGGTCTGAGGGCAAGGGCTGCCTTGCCTTGATTTATGGGCTGGCGGAGTTAATTTGCTCTTTCTGTGTGATTAGTTGTTGTTGCTGAGTGGTCATCGTCCACAAGTACAAATCTAATTAATGCCGGGATGCCAAGTGTTGTTTTGGTGTTTTCTTGTTTGTTTTTTCTTTTTCTTTTTTTTTTTTTTTTAAATCTCTGGTAAATATTTCTACTGTTTTAATTCTTGAGAAACTGATCATTAATTAGCACGAGCCTACTAATATCCAGCTGGATGGTTTCTTGGTTTTCATCACTTCCAAATTTGCCTGAAGAAGGGAATCTGGAGCTCCGAGCAGCCACCGAGGTGTCTGGTGGGATCAGCAGCTTACAAGGAGCAATCTGCTTTTTCTTCCCCCTTCCCGATTTTTTGCAAAACCCGGGAAGAGGGGTGAAAAAGCTCCCCGAAAGATCTGCTTTCCCCATCCAGCTGTGATTCCCTGACGGCATTTCCAGCTCGCTCTGTGTTTCGGGGCTCTGGTGCCGTCCCTTTCCATGCTCGTGGCCTCATCAAACCCTTCCTGTAGYTCTCCAACAAGACATAAATTCTGGAGGCTTTGGGCTCGGAGATTTCAAAGTCGTGCTGAAGCACATGGAAATGATTCTGAGGGCTACGGCTATAAAAATAATTATATTGCCGGGGGAAAGAGTGACATGAAATGTCCCCAAAAGAGATCTCAGCGGTGGTTACAGGATCTGTCCCAGCTCTGTAAGAGCCCGCTGTGATCTCCAGGGCTCATTTATCACTGCTACCTATAACTGCAGGAGTTATGCCCCCAAAAAGCACCGTAGGAAGGAATGTKAGGGGAGGCTGCTCAGGAGAAGCGTTTCAATCTCTCCCTTCGTTTTAATGAGGATGCTTTGAAAATTAGGGCTGCTCTGCAGAGCTGAGCGGTGTGAGGATGACTAATTTGGAGACAAATTAGGTCTACTTAGCCCAAATGTCTGCCTCGATTGTTCCCTTAATGACCCTTCAACGCACATCTCTCCCGATAGGAGTTTCACCGCAGCTCTGCCTCCAGCAGATTAAGTAATAACATGTTTTTACCRCTTTTCTAAGCGTTCCTTCGGACCCGATCCAGCATTTTCCCTCCGCCGTGCGTGTCTCCAGCTCTTTCTGATGGGTAATTCATTTATTTGCGTCTAGCCCCTGGCAGATTTGTCTCTTCGCATGTCTCCTTCTCCGGAGCATTTCCCTTGCACCCTCTTTTTCAAAGATCCCTGAGCCTGAGCGGTTTTTGGCTGACTGCAGCGTGTTTGGTGTCTGCTGGGTAACAGATTTATCCTTTCCCAAGGAAAGACACGAACGTAAACAGAGGATCCAAAATGCATTTTGCTGGGCTTTTTAAATGCACTGAGATGAAACCCCCACCCCTCCCCGCCGCTACAAGGCTATTAATGTAAATACCAAACTTTACAATCCTTCCTGTCAAGGAAACTTATTTACATTTTTTGAAGGATGCGTATTAAAAAAAATGGGGCTTTTGGGACAAAAAAGGGCTTCGTTCCAGTGTCACTACACCCCCAGTTAACTGTGCAGACACTATAGAATTAGGTTTTGTTCCCAGGGCCAGCAGAGATAACATCTGTTTGCTCCTTTAAGGAGAAAAATGAAATAGGATGCTGGTGTTTTATACTGGAAACAGCCCTGCAAGTCTGAAGGGGCGATGGGATGAGGGCTCTGGGTTGAACACATGCGTTAAACGTGGCTTCTCCAGCATGGAAAAGGTGGGAAAAGCTGTTCCCAGCTCCAGTGCCAGCCCAGGGGAGGCAAAGGGCTCATTCCCAGTGAGTAGGAAGGAGCCGCAGACTGGTCTTACTGGTGCTGGGCTCAGGGCTGTGCTGCTGTGCCATCCCAGCTGGACAGGTTTTATCCCTACCAAAAGGAGTATCAGGAAATATACTTTCCCCCCTGATYTGTTCTTTTCAGTTTAGAGCCTGTGGAACATTTAGAAAGCAAAAGGGAGAGGTGGCTGCCAGGGGAAGGGCGCAGGTGCCGGCGGTGAGGATGGGGAGATTTTGTGGGGAGGGAAGGCTGGGCTGAAACATCCCACTGCAGTCCTAGAGGTGCAAAATCTGCGCCTGTTTCTCCTGCARCTCCCGGAGTCAGTTGTCTGGAATTCCGTGGAGCAGAACAGGAAAAGCTCTCGTGGCCAGGGGAGCGAGCAGCAGTGACCTGCTGACGTTCGCAGGGGCCAGGTGGCATTTTCCCAGTTCCCAAGGCTCTGATTTTCTAATCAACCAGCTCCTCTGATTTTTGTTTTGCTTGCAGCCAGAGGGGAATGAGCCTCCCTCCAAGGAGAAAACCTTTCCTTGCTTCTCTCTCCCCAAAAGCTCAGGAAAAGGGAGGATGGCAGCCCAGCCTGAGYGGCACTCACCCCACATTTGCAGTTCCTACTCCCTACAGGAAAGGCAGGCGCTGATCCCAAACCCACACAACAATTYCTTATGGATTTTTTGTCCATTGTGGTAGCACGGGCTGCTTCCCTCTAGCCCATAAAAAGTCCCGCCACCCAACTAAACCTGCCTTTTTTCAAGGGTTTCTTGAGGACCTCGTTGTAGCTTTATTTTTTATTTTCTGGCAGCCGTAATTTCTGTCGCCATAAACGATAGAATTTGACACCGCACCGCACCAGGCCATTTGTCAACAACCTTTTCAACAGTCCAACCACACGCCTGTTCCTGCACAGCACAGGCACAGGGAAAGGGGCAAAGTTTGGGATCTTCCTCTGCAAGAGCCACCTCGGAGCACTGGGTTGGAGGCTGGGTTACGGCGAAGGAACGGAATTCTGATTTATTCCAAATCAAACCAAAACGTGCCGGGGTTTGGTTCTGCGTCGYGATTTTTCCGTTATATTCACACATTTTTTTGGGGAAAGGGACAATCTGAGCACCTTCCTATAAAGTCTGCCTCATCAGAGCAATGTTAATAATAATTTAATCAATGTGGGGTGTAAAACACGGTTTAAAAAAGGCAAGTTTTGCCCCGTGTGCTAGGAGGGCTGTGTATTAGATAACAGATTTCCAACCATCCTTGGCTAATGGCAACACATCATTTGGGAAACAACAGAATCAATGCATTGTTCCAGCCCTGCACTTTCCTATTCAGCCAATCTAAACTGCTGAAGAAATATGTGTTCGGGACATTTTACATCTGGTTTTGACAAGAAGCCTGGGGTTTTGTGTGGGGACTTTTTTTTTTTAATCTGTTTGCTGCAGTTTTTTAGTGAGATTAGCATGGGAAAAGGCTCTCTGTTGTATAAATGGAGGGTTTCGCTTTTGAAAAACCCAGATTTGGAGTTTTGAAAAGATCAGRTTTGGATTTTTACGGTTGAAATCGGGGCACGATGTGCAAAATATAAGAAYGTCAGCGATGGCCATAAACCCCACAACAGCAATGTTACCTATTTAAATAAAGCCAAAACCAGGCAGCTCGTGCAATGGGCAGAATAACCAGTTTTGAGACTTTTTTCATATTTTGGGGAATCACTAGAAGAGCTTAATTCCAGCACCAAAGTGCATGTTCCAAACCATTTCAGGATGCAAGCGAAACATTTACATCTAAAATGGTTTTAAGTCTGTTTTACGCCACTAGTAAGTCCTGGTTTCACTTTTTTTTACCTTTTTGAAGTGAGGCACTGCAGTTGCATCAAGTTTTTGCCTGGTTCTATATATTATTTATTCAAAGGGACCGTTCATTACTGGCTGAACAAAGATGGATTTGCCTCTTTAAACAAGCCCGGCCAATGGGCTGGGATAAACTTTCCTCTTCAACTCTGCACATGATGAAACTATTTCATTTTTACATCACAAGGGTGGCGGGGAAAAATGTCCCTTCAGAGTGTTTGCTTGGTGAAATGGGTTTGTGGGCTCTGTTTTATGTAGGGAGCCCCAGACAGCGCCCGGCCAGACCCAAACTCYGGCTGACACTACGCAGAGCTGCTCTGCTTAATTAGCTGGAGATGAGGGTGTTATTAAAAGGCTTTTTTTCCCACTCCTTTCTGACTKTTTATTCCTCCCTCCCTGAATATTACAAAGGCAGCTGAAGAGGAAGTAGTTTTCTGCTAATGGAAAGTGACGAGGAAGGGTTTGGTGAGGAGAGTAAATAAGAAACTGCGCCTAACGCCAGCCGCTGCTTTACTGTCACTTTGGGGAAGGGAAACTGGACAAACCCAAAAATTTAGCAGACTTTCTCCTATGTCTGTTTGCTTTTTGCTGTGTGAGGGGGAAGGGGCACAGCCCGGGACTGCAGCCGACATCTGCTGCTTGTTTTATTTTAAGAGAAACACAACCTGGGGCGAACCCGTCACTGAGCCCCGCGTGGGTCCTGCCGACCCCCGGCCCCCCAGCTGGAGGGGATGTGACCACCACGGGGCTCAGCACTGGGGTGTTTGGGGTGCAGACACCTACAGACCGGGGCAGCAGCTGTTTTGGATCCCCTTGTCAGCCCGTTGTGGCCATCACCTTTTCCTCTCCGAGCCCTTCTCCGAAGCAGCACTTTCTGGCAAATGTCACACGGTGACGGTTTCCCCTCTGTCCCTCATCACCCAGCTCTCAACACCATCCCCCTCTTACTCCTCATTCCCACAGAGCAAAAGCATGCTGATTATTATTTCCCTCCCCCATGCCTCAAAATTTTGGAGATATCTCATTTTTGCCTTCCTGGAAGCTCCATTTATTTGAATTTCCTCCGGCACAGGGGAGAGCGGGAGGAACTGGACGTGCCTACGCTGCCCTCCAGGTCGGCGACCCCAAACCCATCAGCATCCCCAGCATTCCACAAAGGGCAAAGGGAGGGAAACAGACGCAGAGCATCGTTCAGGAGAAGAGAAACGGGTACCTACCCTTTGGGCTGGCCCGGCCTGGGCGGTGGCTAGTGGGAGGCCGACATGGACCACGCTCCCTCCATCCTCCACACGGAGAAGGCATAACTGAGCCTCTCGTGAGCCACGTAACTGCAGCTCGTCATCTTACTGTCCATCTCGTCGCTCTGTAGCACCTGGTAGAGGAAGTCTATGTACCGAGCCGCCAGCTTGAGCGTCTGGATTTTACTCAGTTTGTCAGAGGGCAGCGTGGGGATGATTTTCCTCAGGGCGGCAAAAGCTTCGTTGAGCGACTGAGTCCTCTGCCGCTCTCTGACGTTGGCCAGGATCCTCTGGCTCTGCAGTTCTTCGTAAGATTGGGAGCTGGGACTGGACTTTTTCCCCCTCTTCCCTGGGTTGGGGCTGCCATCTTCGCTGGACTTCTTACTGTATCTTCTCTTCCTGCCAAATCTCTTTGGCTGCCTTTCCAGCTCCTCTTCACTGGTCCCCAAGCTATCCACAGGGGAAACAGGAGAACTGGAGCTTTCTTCCATGCTTTCTGCAAGAAGGGGAGGGGAAGAGCCTTTCCCCCCCTCCTTATGTTATGTGAGTGTGTGTGTGTCTTAAATGTGCTTTAAATTCCTGAGACAGATCCTTTGGAAAAACAGGAGGACTCTTTTTTTTCTTTTTTTTTCCTTTTTTTTTTTTTTTTTTGCTGACCAAACGTTTTCCAGGTTGCTTGAAGGGCTCTTATTTCAAGGACCGAGGTTGTGTAAAAAAATTGAGGTCTTGGAGAGAGGAAGTTATTCTAACTTTTTGGAAACTTTAGCTGAGCTCAGTTGCTAAATAGTTGTCAGAAGTGAGGGAGGTGCGGGGCTCCCTCCTGATTGGCCGGCCAGGTCGGTGGGAGGAAGGCTTTTCCCCCGCTAAACTTTCACAGTTTTATGTTACACTTAACTAAAATCTTGGGAATGCACCTCGAATCAAAGATAGCTGGCGAACGCCACCCCCCGCCCCCGGGGATGCTGGATTTGCAGCACCCCCCCAGGATAACCCCCCTGCGCCCACCCCGGGGTTTTTGGGGTCCTGCTCCCAGCTCYGTGGCCAGGCTGCAGAGATTCTGGGGTGCAGAGGCAGCCAGCCCCCCACACATGAGAGGGTGCCCTGTTTCTGTGGCATGGGGCCCCATTTTCCATCCCCTGGTGCTGGGGGTGCTGCAAACCCCCTGTCCTGCAGGGATGACCTCGGAGAGGCAGAACTTCCCTGGGGCACGCTAAGCTTGGGAACGGTGGAGATTTGGGGGCACAGGGGCTAAACCCCTACTTGTTGGGGGAAAAACTCCTCYTGGACAAACCCAAAATATGGATCAGCTGGAAAGCAGCTAATAGTTCATGGAACACCCCATGGAGAGGACCCTGGAGAAGCAACACTGGCTCTGCATTGCCATTTGCTCCCAAATTTCCCCCCCTTCCACAGTACATTTTAGGGAATCAGCAGCCAAGCTAGGTAGGAGGACATTTTTTTCCTCCTCCAGAATATCCTGCTGCTGAATTCGTGGTATCCCAGCAGACAAAAACTGTGATAGCAGGATTTCTGATCTATCCAACAGAAGACAACAGGTCTCTTTTTTCCTCTCCATCACGCCGTGGGGGGAAATGTGGGAAAACTCTGCTTGCTTCTGTGGAGCTAAGGCAGAGAAAAATCAGATTTGGACCTCTGACTTCAGTCACAGCCCAAATTGCAGGAACAGATGCATTCCTGAGCGGCAAAGATCATGTTTTCAGTACGGAGCAGGGAAATAAAATAGAACAATAATAATAATAAAAAAGAAATAAGACAAAAGAAACTCGTAAAATGTCGATGTTGTATCAGAAGAATTAGTTTAGAGTGGATTCCTTTACAAAGTTTTCCAGTAGGTATCAACACTCATTAATGGAAAAAATAATGTCTGGTTTGATTGGAAAGTGTTCCTTGGTAGGAGAAGGAATTTTTGGCTTGCCTGGGGCTGGCTGCACTGCTGGTAGGTAATGTTTATAGTGGAAAGCCTTCCCCAGGCAGCCCCCGGGGAGAGCCTGTGTTTGCTTTCCAAAGGAAAGGTTTTCAGGTGCAGCACAGAAGTCGGAAAGCGAGGCCGTTCTGCAAATAGATTTTTAATCCGATTTAAGGCCCCGCTGGGCCGGGCAGGGCCGGGTGCTGCTCCCACTCACACCCCAAATCCGCCTTCCAGAGGGGTTTGGGGTCTCTGAATCCTGGAGTTCCATGAGTGCAAGTGGGCTGGGATAGTGCCTACCACGGACCTCAAAGCTGATGCCGCCCCTTGTGAGGGGCATTCGGTTTGTGCTGGGGTTATTTAGGAGCCTCCTGAGTGCCTGGGATCCTTCCCAAGTATTGAGGGAAGCCATCGCCAAAGGCTGGAGAGGCACCATTCCTGGTTTTCCCAGCAAACAGGTTCCCGGCTCGTGGCACCACGTTTTGGGGGTGAGATGCTGTGGGTTTGCAGGGATTCATGGAGCACGGGAGGTCAGGGGGGATGCAGGGATTCATGGAGCATGAGAGGATGGGGGGATGCAGGGATTCATGGAGCACAGGAGGTCAGGGGGGATGCAGGGATTCATGGAGCATGAGAGGATGGGGTGATGCAGGGATTCATGGAGCATGGGAGGATGGGGGGATGCAGGGATTCATGGAGCACGGGAGGATGTGGGGATGCAGGAATTAATGGAGCACAGGAGGGCAGGGGGGACGCAGGAATTCATGGAGCACGGGAGGATGTGGGGATGCAGGGCTGAGCTCCCGGGGCACCCTGCCCAAAAGGGCTGCAGGTGCCCACACGGAGGGAGCAGGGATGTTTTGGGCTGTGTTTGAGAGCACCAGGAGCAAGGGAAGGTGATCCCAGCTGGTGAGGAGGGCTAGTGGAGCTGCTGGTTGTGCCTCTCCTCTCTCCCTGCCCTGCCAACATTTATTTTCCAGCTTTTTATGGYCCTGCCATGACCACCGAAAGCGGGGCTTGATCTCCCAGGGTGTGAGGTGTTTCCATGGGGTGGGATTTGACCCTACAAGTGACAGAGAACTTCTGGGGCTGGGCTGTGTGGATGGATCTCTACATGCCCAGTTCTCAGCTGGCCCGGGGTGTTTGGGATAATCCCATACAAGCAYGGCCGCAGCTCCTGGGCATTTGGGAAAAAGCAGTGGCCACGTGGTGTGATCCTGGTCCAGGCGAGTGGCTGCTGCTCCTGGCACTCTGGGATGTGCCTCTCCAGGCTGCACGGCGGCAGCAGCAGAGCAGCCCCGTGCTCCTCTGGGTCAAACAGCTAATATTAAGTAAATAAATTAAATAAAAACCTGCCTCGCTTCAGCAAACGAGACCGAAGGAGTGTTTGCAGGATCGAGGCAGGATTTCTCCCTAAGGGAATTGCTGCTGTGCATAACCTCTAAACGTGCAAAGCCTTTTAGTATCAGGCAGGCTTCATTAGGGGAAATTTATGGTGGGATTTGGCTGTGGGGTAATTATGGAGTCTCTGAGCCCGGCTCCGGCGAGCATCACTCCGGAGCTGCTGTGTGTGTGTGTGTCTGGACCCTGCACTGCTGCAGCGCTTGGTGCCAGGGATAAGTCCCGCGGTGACAATCCTGCAAATATCTGCCCTGGAGCAGACCAAAGGTGCGGGACCAACCCCGGCTGAAATGGGATCCGGCTTTCGTGCAGGAAAGGGGAGTTTGGGGAGGTTTGTGCGGGAAGCAGCACGAAGGAGCCGCTGGCAGAGCGGGCTGGGCTGGATTCATCCTTCCTCCCGCCGCGGCAAGGTGGGAGAGAGGCTTGGGAATAAAAAAATGCCACATAAAAAAATAATTTTGGTGGTATTGTAATGCCCTGTTTGCCCACTCATKATCATGTTGCTCCCTGCCTTTACCAGGCTCACAGACCTTTGTGTTAGCGGGCAATAATGAGTGTGGATTGGGATCTGAGGTCAGTGCTTGTTCTCCATGGGAAGCCTGTGGTCCAGATGTCCCCTGGGCAGCGTTTGGCCAGAAAATCACCCTCTGGCCTCTCTGTGCTGAAGAGGAGAAGGTTTGGATTTTAGCCTCCTGCCACCCCTCCTTCTGCTTGTCGTGGGGAGCAGGAAAAGATTGGATGCCCTGACAGTGCCGGTAATATCCTTCCAGCACATCCAGGCTGCTCCTCCAGCTGCCCTGTGTTGGGGGAGCTGCCAGGGACGCCAGTTTTTGGAGCAAACTGGAGGAAAACCAGACGCTGCTGTGCTTTTTGCCTTCCTCCTCCTCGCTCCCTCCCGCTACAGAGCAGAGAGGAGAGCATCCCTTCTCCTTCCAGGAACATCCCGCTCCCAAATTTCACCCAGCACCGAACCACCTCTACTGCAGCCAGACCTGATTAAGCTGATTAAGACCCGATTAAGCTGATTCACYGTTCCCCTCCTTTTTTAAGGGGATAATTCCTCAGTGCTTGCGGAGCCAYCCGGCGTGGGCACCTTGCCGTGCTGCCTTGGCAGCGCCAGCCGGGACTGTCCCTGCTCCTTGTGGTGCCTGGCTTTGTTCTCTCCTGCCCCGTGTCCCCCTGCGGTGACAAGTTCATAATCAAAAGCAAAGCGGCGGCGCAGATAAGGGGCGGGAGGTGCGGGCAGCGGGGCTTTTTAGGGATGAGACGCTCGGGGCGGAGCGCGCTTCCAAAGAAATTGGATCCGCTCCGGCCGGAGCTCTGTGCAGGAATGTACATCTGTTTCTGAACTGTTACCAGCTGATGTGCCCGCTCTTCCCCTCTGCTTCCTCCCCTTCCAAAGCCCCGGAGCAGCGGGACCAGCAGATCCACCTGGATCCCTCAGCTTGGTGCTTGAGGAGAGTGGGAATAGGGAGCTTGCTTTCTCTTGGCAGCAGGCTCACAGAGAAAAAAAGGCAAGGGGAGGGCTTGGRCATTTTCCCAGTTTCTCCCAGGAAATGCCCACAAGCCCTTTGTCCATCTCCTTTATGAAGGTGGCAGCTGCATCCAMGCTTTGACCCAGCAAGGTGTGAATTTCAGGGGTCATCCTGGAGAGGAGAAGGCTCCAGGGAGACCTCAGAACCCCTTCCAGGGCCTAAAGGGGCTCCAGGAGAGCTGGAGAGGGACTGGGGACAAGGCACTGAGGGGACAGGACACAGGGAATAGCTTCCCACTGCCATTGGAAGGTTTAGATGGGATATTGGGGAGAAATCCTTCCCTGTGRAGGTGATGAGGCCCAGAGAAGCTGTGGCTGCCCCACTGGAGCACATCTTGGAGAGGAGAGGTGCTTCTGAGCCCTTTTAACTCCTGTAGGACACAGGTAGGTGTTTAAAGTTATGGATATATTAAAATCAGGCCTGGATTTCTCCCCCTCTGGAATAAGAAGGGAAACCTTCAGTGTCTTCTCCAGGTTTGGGGTTGGGATCTCAAGCACAAAGCTGTTGGGGACCCATTGCCATCTGCACCACTGTCAGGAGGACGAGGAGAATTTGGGACAGACCTAGCTCAGCTTCAAACATGGGGTGCAGTGTGTCAGATCTGATCAGGGATTTCTGGCAAGATGAGAAATCCATGTAATTCCCTGTGTTGGCAGCACTGGGATGGATGGCAGCACTGGGATGGGATGGCAGCACTGGGATGGATGGCAGCACTGGGATGGGAGCACTGGGATGGATGGCAGCACTGGGATGGCAGCTCTGGGATGGCAGCACTAGGATGGATGGGAGCACTGGGATAGATGGCAGCACTGGGATGGCAGCTCTGGGATGGATGGGAGCACT
>JACDOX010000360.1:35976-95547 GCA_014549065.1 Cardinalis cardinalis | reverse complement strand
GGCAGCACTGGGATGGATGGCAGCACTGGGATGGATGGCAGCACTGGGATGGATGGCAGCACTGGCATGGCAGCATTGGGAAGGCAGCACTGGGATGGCAATGTGTGTCCTGCTGCAGGAAGGAAACCCAAAGGCAGCGGCGTGGCCCTTGTGGTTTCTATTTTTAATGACAGCACACAGCAGAGAGCAGGGGTTTTCTGGGGAGTAAAACGTGGTGGTATCACCAGTCCAAAAATAA
Source organism: Cardinalis cardinalis (assembly GCA_014549065.1). Lineage (NCBI taxonomy): Eukaryota > Metazoa > Chordata > Aves > Passeriformes > Cardinalidae > Cardinalis > Cardinalis cardinalis. The sequence goes on along the minus strand of JACDOX010000360.1, from coordinate 95,309 downwards.
CATTTCTATTTTAGATCATTTGCCTGAGGCCACCTCTAATTGCAGATCAGAGTGGAACGTCTCCCTGGGAATYCACAGGCAAGAAACTTTTTTTCCCCTCTTTTTGGAAGGTGGAATATTAATTGTGGCTGCAGCAGTAGCAACCGTAGCTTAAAAACCTGGGCTAGGAAAAATGAAAATATTGTTTCATGAACTGGAAAAATCAAAGCACAGGAAATATTTCATTCTCCTCACCTTTTCCTCCCCCATTTCCGGCCTTGTTAAATTGGGAAAGAAGRGCTTCCCACTAATATAAAGGTGAATCCAAAGCCAGCCTGGGTGTTCCAACGGCATTCAGGAATGGCTGGAAGGGTCAAGCTTCTCTTAAAGTTTTTTTGGATTGCAACGTCACCTTCAAGGGATTGTTGCACCTTCCACTACACCAGGCTGCTCCAAGCCCATTGTTTGTATTCCTGCTTTCCAATATTTCTGAGGATTAACCAGAATCCTAGAGGTGAACCAGCCTTGTAGTTAACATTGTGAGGTGAAAAGATAGAAACAAGGTACTGGGAAAAACAAAGGAAAGCCCTGGAGTAATTAAGCTGCTGTTGCAATGAATGGTTTTCCTCRTGGGTGCAGGGAAGAACCTCTCCCGAAGCAAAGTTTTAACTCCTGGGGATGGAATGGAGCTRTTGGCTCTGGAATTTGAGCACCAAGGTCAGATGTTGGGGAGAGGGAAGCCAGAACAATGACCCTGAGCTGGTAACTGTGCCTGCAGGGGGAAAACTGCTCCCAGGAAGCTGGAGAGCTGGGAGCCATTTTCCCTGCTGGAGCCCACTGGGRTTTTGGGAATTGCCACGATTTGGAACAGTCACGATTCTGAGTGCCATGGCCAAACAAGGGAAGATTTGTTGGGGTTTCTCAAGCGGGAAAAACTGAATTTTCCTGGACAAGATGATGGAGTTGGTTAAAATCAGTCATTTGCAGGTTCTTTGTCCGGCTCTGAACTTCACCTTGGCTTTGGTGAAGGTACCTGAGCGAGCTGCACACAGTTTGCAAGGCCTGGAGCTCTCATTTGCCTGGATAAAAATGGGCAACCTCTGCCCTCATGTCTCATCCCACAGCACTGCAATTCCCCTATAATTTCTTCTTTCCCAGCAGTGAGAACTCCTGCCTTTGGAGCGTTTCTATTCCCTTTGGGATCATTGAGATAAGACCAGGGCTCTCTGCACCAGAAAGAAGAGTTCTGCTGGTTTGGCAATTGGGCCAAATCATCCTCCCTGAGTATTCATCTGCTTAAACCAGGGAGCTCCACCTTCTGCCTCAGGGTTTGGGTCCTCTGGGTGTTCCTGGATTTAAGTGGCCTGGAAGAAGGAAGGGACAATGCCCTTGGTGACTGGTGAACTCCTCTCCAAGGATACAAAGGAAAACCTGACAGTTTTGTAAAACCAGTTACAGAGGGGAAAAATAGTTTTCTAAATAGAGCAACATTCTGTGAAATGTGCCAGAATTCCTAGGAAAATATGATTTATTTTGGAAAACCAGACACCCTGAGTCCTTCACCTCCATGTGTTGCAGTTTAGGTTCCTGCTGCAGCAATAGGCTGGTGCCTTCTGATCAAATTTCTTGGCTACCAGCTGATTTGGTTTCACTTTGGTGTATAATTTGATGCTGAAAGGTTGAAATCTTCCATTTAAGGAAGAAAAAAAAATAAAAATTACTGAGTAACTACGCTCACAACATAAGAAGGGAGAGAGCCAAAGCTGCTCAGCTGAGAGAGGAAATTATTTTTCTTAGACTGATTAAAACTTCTGCTTTTTTCTTTGTCTTTACCAACACCTGTTTAACTGAGCACCTGAATAAACTTTGAGGAGAAAAGATAGTTTTGTTAAAGGCTCAACTGGACCCCCAAAAGCTCGAGTTCCACTTCTGGGACCCTCAACAAATCCAGGGGAAACBRGGCTTGACATTCCTAGTGAGATCTGGGAAGGAAAAAGCAGGAAAGGCCCATTATTTCTTTCAAAAACAATTAGGTGGAAATACCCCAAGCCAAACAAACAAGTCCTCAAAACTGGAGGCTGTTTGAATTTCAAACAAGAAACCATAAAAATTAATAAAATGAGCATGATTGGGTTTGAGCGGCTGTTCCAGAAATATTGAGTGGACTGCCTGTTTTCTCAGGGGCAACAGCCCTGTTTGTTGGGATGTCAGGAACCACAGCACRAAGTCTCCTGGACAAAGGTGTGGCTGTGGACAGAGGAGCTGGGGATGCCAGACTGCCGTGAGGGAATGTGTGCATGGCAGCCCAAACGCTGGGAATGAGACAATCGGGGAAACAGCTGCACCCCTCAGAGGCACAGGAAGAGCATTCCTGCGGAACATCTGTGGATTTGCATGTGTAGGCTCAGGGAAGATGTCGGGATGAGGCAGCAGGTATGAACCTCCCAGGCCTGCTGCACCCAGGACATCCTTCACCCTTCCCATCACATCCCTGGTGTGCCTGGCTTGATCATTGCTGTCCTTGAATCCCAGAATGGCTCTGGTTGGAAGGATCTTGGAGGTCCCATCCCACACCTTCCAGTATCTCAGGGTGCTCCAAACCCTGTCCAACCTGGCCTTGGACTCTTCCAGGGATGGAAGTTCTCTGGGCACCCTGTGCCAGGGCCTCCTCACCCTCACAGGGAGGRATTTCATCCCAATATCCCATCTAACCCTTYCTGTGTCAGTGTGAAGCCGTTCCCCCTTGTCCTGTCACTCCAGRCCCTTGTCCAGATTTCCTCTCGAGATTCCTTACTGGCCTCCTTTAGGTTTCCTGARCCTCAGCGGGATTGGCCAGTGGGAAGCAGTGCTCCAGCAGAATTCCTGGCCTAATTCCTGTCCCAGTTGCCCACACCCTGCCTGCAGCATCTCCCAGGAGAGCTGGCCTTGAGAAACGCTCCTTTGGCTGAAGCTCTGAGGTGCATTCCAGTGCTGGATGCATCCTCACAGTGGGACAGGTTTTGGTCTCAGTGGGAGAGAACAAAATCCTACGTGGTCAGCTTCAAATGAATAAATAAATTGCTGCATGAAATTAAGGAGGTGATGGGTGAGCTCAAACCTTCTCCAGGAGGTGACCTGGGCAGCAGCTGCAGCCTGTGGGTATGGCCTAGCTGCCATGTGAGCYAACCCTGGAGTTAAATACCACTCCCTGGTAGCTCTCTCCACCAGGAGGACGAGCAGCCCAACCTGGGCATTTTTGTGTATTGTAGCTCAAAACATCCTTGAAGTGGCTGCTGGAGGAGGAGAGCTATAAAATATACCTGTCCGCGGCCTGAACCTCCCCCAGCTTTTTCATTATCAGTTGAGCTCTGCAATTTGTTGGTTGCTTTTTTATTTTTTTTTCTGGCATCAATCCGGCGGTGAGGTTTCATTTCCTCCTCCTTGGCGCTCTTGGCAGGGCTCGAGTTTGCTGTCGGTTCCACTCTGGGCCCTGTCAGGTGRCTCGGGGTCTGATCCACAACCTGCACACTCAGCAGAAAACTTTATGTTGCTCTCAGCAGGCTTTGCAGCGACCTTTAATAATTCCCTCCTTCCAAGGRGGCTGGAGCAGGGATCCAGTAGGCATTTGTCGTGTCTCGCTCTCCTCAAGGGCCAATAATTCCATGCAATATTTTCGTAGGCCTTTGATCCATCACTGTTGCTTGATGGTGCTTTGAAGCCTTAATAGCGCCCCATATCCCGCACTTATTAAATTCAAATTCTCCAGTCGCATTTCCCTGGAAGATACATAAAAATAACACATGGAGGAAATGGAGCTGGAAGATCCTCTGTATGAGCTGGCTTACATCTCCTGTGTGGGGAAGACACCGAGAGCGCTGCCTTTGCACTCGTGACAGAGCCATCTGCACAGTTTTGAGGGAGTGGGGAATATCTGAAAAAGCAATAATAGGCTCAGGGAGCCGCGAGCCGGCTTCAAAGCCTGATTTCCAGGATGCTGCTGGGCAGCCTTTCATTTAGAGGGAATTACAGTTGGAGGCACTTCACTGCACAGGATGCCCTGGGCTCTGGAAATGGAGGTGTCTGGTGGGCTTTAATGCAGCTCCTCTGGAGCTCTTTGTGGCAGATATTTCGGGGTTGGGATAAAGGCACCATCAAGTGCTCTGGAATCAAGTTGGACTCAATGATCTTGAGGCCTTTTCCAACCTAAATGATTCTGTCTTGTCGGAGAGGGAAGGGTAAAGCAGTGGGATGAGCCATTTTCTTGGGGGTAGTAGAGAGTGAAGTGGGAGAGGCAACAGATTTTGGGTGGAAACTCAGGTCCAAGCAGGAGGACAGATGATCCATTAACCACTGGAAGGACTGGGGGAAAAAACCAGGAATGTCTCAAGGATCCTTGATTTACAAGATCCCTTTAGATCCTGCTCAAGAGTGACATCCTGGGAACAGCACATTCCACAGTGAATCAGGGAAGCAYTTGTCCCTCTTGATTTTTTGGGGCCTCACCAGGAGGCAGGGGGAACATTTCTGATAAATTCCAGCAGAACCAYCCGATTTCCATGCAAAGTCCTCTGTGAGGACCAAGTGACTTGCAAGCTCGTGAGCAGCCACCTCCTCAGAGCTCACCTCCATAAAGCCATGTTTTCCCTGGAAAACTCTCCTCCCTGTCTGACCAGGGAAAGCAGCCTGAGGAGAATAGAGACAACTTGGCTGCACCAAAAATAAAGAGGGTGATGRGCAGCTTTGRGTGGRGTGTGACRCTTCCATCAGCTCCRGTGTRTCCYGGGCTGGCATTGCCTTGGGATTTGTGAGATTTGGGTGGCTCACRAAGATCCAGGGTCTCCAGTTCATCACCACGCAGGCACAGACAGCACTTCCCAAACCTTTGGCATGGCTGGTGGGACAAATACCTTCTGGCTTACGAGGCAAAGCCCAAATTAACAGCCAGAAACGTCAGCGTCTCATGGCGGGTTGTGCAACCAGAGCTCTGATATTTTGTAATTAGGGTTGCTCCCTRTTTTATTTTTCCTTTTCTTAAAGTGGGTCTAATATTTTTGCGGGGAGCACATGGTGAAAAACTGATTCAGAARGCAAATAATAATAATAAAAAAAAATTGGTTGCAAATAGACACCTTGTTTTCAAGGAAGCGGAGAACTTCCTAAAGGAAGTTTTCACAAGCGTGGAAATTTCTCTTTGGTGGAAAGCAGAAGTTTGATGCAGCAGGGTCGCTAAAAGTGTTACAAAAGATCAATCTTCAGCCATGACCTTGCTGACATGAGAATTTTGAAAGCCCCAAAGGGTGACTGCTCTACTTCGTGCAAAAACACTTCTGGGAATGAGGACTGAGGGAGGTTTGGTGGTGCCTTGGCAAACATAGAAATGTAACGTGCAGCTGAGGATGTGTGGGCCGCTGGAGGAGATGGCTTTCATGTGCTGTCTTGTGATGATGGGAACCTGCTGGTGGAAAAATGGGCTTTAAGTGACAATTTTGAGTCAGCCAGCCAGCCAGCCAGATGTACTCAGTGTGTGGGTGCTGAACCCCGACACTCCCAGACCTTGGGCACATCTCAGTGTTGGCGCCGTCGTTCTGCCGTGTGACAGACTGTGCATGTGGAGGATTGAGATGGGGTTTCCTCAATCCCAGTGAATGTTCCCAGCACTGCTCCCAGCTCCATTCCCAGGAGTGTTGCCCCCGTGGGGAATGGGGAGCACCAGCTCCCGGTGAGCCCTGCAGGAGCCAGGCGAGGCCGGTGCGGAGCGATTTGCGAGCAAACATCTGCCGGGCACGGAGCACTTGGAGATAAATCCCAAAAGCGGAGTGGAGCAGACATGTGATGAAATCCTTGCAGGCAGAGCTGAGGGGGAGGGGGCCAGCGATCCAACGTGTCCCAATATTTTCATTATAGAGCCCAGCGTATCAGTAACAGGCACACGTGAAGCTATGGGAATGCCGGGCCTGTGGCCGTGCCATATGTTTTAAATATCATCAAGCAGGCCGGTTTTGGGGTATATTTGATATCCTGGCCGGTGTCACCAGGACTGGACCAGCGATTCATATGGAATATGAATTGGCCTTGAGCTCGGTCTCATCGCTGACCCAAGGAGGGTTTTGCAAAAGGCATTTCTAACCTGAGGAATGATAGGCTCGGTCTTGCACTGGGGGAGGAGRGCGGGCGGACTCTTGACCTAGATTCAAATCTCTGGGGTTAAAATTCAAGAGGCTGTTGGATAGCMAGGACCAAAACATGTCACTGATAAGATTTGTTCTCTCTCTCTTTTTTTTCTTTCCTTTTTTAAAAAATGTTTTCACTGGAAAATACACCTCACACAAAAAATCCTGATTGCTGTTTCTTGCAAGTTGAAGATTTCAATATTTTCCCTTCCGTGTTTCTCACCATGAGGAAGTAATGAAATGTAGATATGTCTACATTTTTAATTTGGAAATTARTGTGAAACTCCCAGTTTCTTTCAGGTCTCCCACATTCTTTTTGGGGAACAATTAAATATGGAAGAAACCTTACTTCTTTTATTTTTATGTTTTCTTTAAAAGAACTCCATCCAGATCTTCATTTTGAAATGGTCGCATAAAAGTCTGGGAGGGAGGTTTAGGAGAAAAGCAGAGAAATATTTCTGGGGACAAATTCTTTACTCTGTTCACTTTTGCTTTTCCTTTGGGAACGTATCCCTGTCAGCAGGAAGGGGATAAAGCAGAGAAAATCGGGGAGTGGAAAAAATAGATATATTTAAACTATATTATCAAGTTATTCCTGGTTCTCTCCCCTTTTTTTAACTTTTTGCGGAAAGGAAGGATGAATGATCTTGGGAGGGGGGCTAGTGCATGACAGATCCTTTCCCCTCTTCCCCCCACTCTTGGCAAGGAAACGGAGTTCACGGCGAGCTGCAGAGGAAAGCACCGTTCTAGGGGAATTTTTGGGGTGGGAAAACTCGGMCCCCATGTCTGGGCAGACCTGGTGTCTCTTTGCAAGACGTGGGCTGGGACCCGAACATCTCGCAGAGCTCCTTCCTGTTCCCACGTCCGTGCCAGGAGCCGGGCCGGGCGGGAGGGTTTCGGATAAGGCGTCCTGGGAAGCCGGGAGCCGGCGGGGGATGGAGCTCCCTGTGAGAGCCCGCCTGGATCTGCGGCTCCAACACGCCCAGCCTGGCTCTGTGCTGCGCTTGGCAGGTCTGGGTGCAGGGAACCCGCAAGGTGCTGCTCTCACAGACACTTTGCAGGCTGCAGAGGGAATTTGGGCTCACCCTGCGAATCCAGGGTGTTAAAAACTGGTTGTCCCCCAAGGGAAGCCTGTTTGCTCCCAGGTTTGTTTTGGGGTGTGCAGGATTCAGTCATGGGCGCAGTCTAACACAGATATCAAGATTTGCTGTTTCCCTGAGCCTTTCCTTCTTTTCCAATCAGCTTCTGCTCAGGGAAATCAGTGCGAGGGAGTGGAGGGAGTGGATTTGTGTGACTGTAGCTCAGCCTGCAAAAATTGCGTTGCCAGTGACGCAGAACCAAAAGGCAGAAAAAGAAAATCACCCCTCACCCTGATTTTTAACCCTCTRCCAGTTGTGGTCATTTGCTGCCAGCTCTTTTTGCTGTCACAGCTTGCATTTTGCCTCCCAGGTTCCTGTTGGATGCAGAGGCAGAACCTATGGGCACTCCTTTGTACAGCTGGGGGAATCTGGGATGGACCAAACCCTGCTGGTCTGGTGAAAATTCAGGCTTGGCCTCCTGGGAGCCATTAGAGCTCTTCACTGATTTAATCCAGAACTTTAATGCCAGAAGGGACTGTTTGATCTCTTGGACCTGGAGAGCTTTGGCGAGACAATTCACCGAGCTGTTTGCCTAAAATTTATCACTCTCTTCCTTTTTATCTTTACCTACTTTTTTTTATTTCCCCCTGCATTATTTTCTCTTTCAATCCCCTAAACAAGGTCTCTAGCAAGGAGCAGCATCCCTGCCAGGCTGGACATGTCTCACCCAGCCCCATCCTGAGCCGTTCAGCCTGCGACAGCCTTTCAGTCCACTGACCCAGTGTGACAAGAGCAGTGCTGGCTCCTTCCCTGCAGTGACTCATAAGGACAAGTTATTAAGGTATTAAGTCCCAGGATGGAGGCCAAGAGSGTTCAGACACCGCCTGCACCACTGTTGCTGTCTCCATCCTTCTCTGGGCCATGTTTACAGATCAGCTGGAAATTTCCTAAATAAGTTGATTCTATCCATCAACAAATCCCCTTTGGATAATGCACATTTCATGGCAGTTTCCAGTTTTCTGCCTACAGGAGGATATAAAAACTCCTTTTGTTATAATATAGCCTCCTTGGCAGCTTGTAACTCAGTGGGAAAGGCTCTGGATTCCTGGAGGAGCGCACTGTGTCAGCGATTTTGGGGATTTCAGGCAGAGGGAGGCCTCACTGGGGAAAAAAAGAGGAAAGCCCGAGCAAAACTGTGCTCTCCTTTTGAGATGAATGGGTAAAAATTAGGTTGAAGATAAAAAGAGTGTGAGTAAGGGGTGTGAAAAGATATTTTTGTCTCGGGAAGTCCAGTGGGATTTTGCAGGAAGCGGGAGCACTGGGTGTGTGTCGGTCAGATTTCATCCCAGAATGGAAATTCAAGGGAGCAAAGGCTTCCATGAACACTTTTCCCAGGGATTTTGTCACCTAAGCAAGGTGGTGGCAGMAGTTCCTCCATCCCTGAGTGGGTGCATCCCAAAGGGAGATGCTGAGGAGCATCCAGAGCTTGGGGTGGGATGACTTCCATGGAGACTTCCATGGTCTCCAGCAGTGTCCCCAGCCAAGACTTCTTCCAAGAGTTTCCCATTCTCCTTTTTCCCAAAGAACATATGCATTTCCAATGCAGGTTGCTTTTTTTTTTTTTTTCCTAAATTCAGCTGATCCAACCCAACAGAACATTCAAATACGGGTAAGTTCCCTGGTGAAGTCAATTCCCCTCATCCAATGATTTTTTTTTTGCATTATCAAAAGTGTTTTTCTGGAAGGGGTCTCTTTTCCCTAGAAATTTGAGTTTATCTGGGAAAAAGCCTCCAGATGTGGGCAGAGGAGGTAAAAATTTTTAAAATTTGAAACCTTTCCTTGCAAATTTATAACTTTCACTAAAATAATCTAAAATACATAATTCTTATATAATATATATTAAATATATAATTTTCACCAAAAAATCTAACCCTCACAAAGTATGGACTTAGGGAAGAAAATTTTGACTGGGGGCAGTTTTGTGGCTTTCTCTTTTTCTTTCTTTATATTTTTTTTTCTTTTTTCATTTTTTCTTTTCTTTTCCCTTTCTCTTTCTCTTTTCATTTTTCTTTCTTCTTTCTCTTCCTCTCTTTATTTTTTTTATTTTAAATTTTAAATCCACACAGAACCCTGTTCTCTGCCTTCTCTCTGCCCACCTCCATAAAAACCCAGAGAGTTCATGTAACCATCCATAAATTGCATTGCATCCTTTTCCTACTGATTTTTCACAGGAATGGCTTAAATTTTAGTACCTCAAAGGAAAAAAAAGAAATTAAAATACAATGATACAGTGATTTCTTCATCTTCCTTCTTTAGCCCTTTGCTGATCTGCGCACAAAAAGTATCTTTTCAGACCAGTGCTGGAGATGTTGTGAGTGCCTCCCAATGAAAATACTGCCAAAGCAGGGAAACTTTCATAAAAATTGAATCTGGCAATGTTTTTTTTTTAAGGACTATTGTGGTTTTCTGGAACCTGTGGCTTGTGGGATGGGTGAACATTGGATGCTCTCAGATATGCAATAGCTCTTCCCTGTGATGTTTTTAAGTGTGGAAGGGGCAGGTGRTCCCTAGTCTGAATTTCAAGTTGGCAAGGAACTTGAAATGTCTTTAAAAGGTGGGAGAAAATCCTGGGAGATGAATTTAGGATGGGCCTTCCCAGCCCTTTGCTCAGGGAAGCAAAAAGCTGAACTCCTTGGGAAAGTGCTCTTACAAGTGCTTTTGGTTTTTTAGCTGCCATATTAAAAACGAAAGAGAAAGATCCTCCAAAATATTTCTTTTTCATAAAGGCCCTTCTGTCAACAACWGAAAAAGATAAATCAAAGGAATATTTCAGGCAGCTGCTTTTAATTAGCCCACGTGACTGGCTGGTGGAAGAATTAAATTAGAGTCGGTCGCTTTTCTTCGGCAGCRGCGAAGGTGAGAGGCCGAGCGGGGCCTGCCCAGGTGTGGGGAGCCTCCCTGGCACTCCAGCACCTCCCAGCTGCTCCCAGTTGGCARTTTGGCATCTGCCTCTCCTCTGCCYAGCCCCGTACCTTGAGCTGGGTTTATCTCCACACGTTTCCTTTCAGCCTTGGTGCGCCGGGCTGCCTGGCAGAGGGCCRGCGCGGCCCCACCGTCAGCGCTTTTTTGGGGAGATAATTACCCCAGTTCAAAGCCCCCTCAGCCAATCGTGTCCTGCTATTCATGAGAGCTGTTTCATAACGCTGTTTTGAACCCTGTTGGTGGCATAATTAAGATTTAATTAAATACAGGAATAGAAACATGTTGTTCATTTGACCATCTGTGAGTCAATGACTGCGGTGGTTTTCGGAGTTTCTACGCTACATGCTGTTAGTGAGTGTTTCATATTATTTTCCATCTCCCCAACCATACTTGCACGTTTTCGGAGCCACCAAAGAGCCAGAGCAGATATTATGATGTTATTATAATCTTGTGTGGGTGATCATCTCTTTCTGCTGCTCTTTATTATTGATCCTGTCCCGCAAATCAGGCCTCAAGTGTAGCTGGAGCTGCTGGGACCATGAGGAATGGGGATGCCAAAAGAAAGATGGCTCAATCCAAAGATAAAAAGGAAAAGGAAGGGAATTTTGTTGATTTGTTTTGTTGGTGAAACATTATTATTAACAATAGTAATTATAATAATAACAATAATAATTTTTCTTCGTGTCTTCCACAGCACCTGGCACAAAAGCAGCCCAGGACAGACCTGGCAATAATCAAATACCCAAAGTGCACATCAGGATCACAGAGTGGCTCCTCCTCCAACCAAAGCCCAGGAAATGTTGAGCTGATGTGCCCAAATTGTGCATTTTTCAGTTTGACAAAAACTCTTTGTGAGTTCGTGTTGAATATAAGTCACATCTAAATTAAAAGGGTGGGGTTTCCCCTAATTAAAACTGGTTTATTTCTGAAACTTTAGATGGGAAATATTTAGAGTTCAACAAAATATTATGCGGCTAAATTTGGTTAAATGTTGTGTTTTTAAATAGTGTAAAATTCACCCTGAGCCAAAACTGAAATATTTTGTCTCAGATGCAATGAAATGTCGTGTTTGATCAGAACATTTCTTTCCCTACTGTTTGCTGGCCTAAGGGATGAAAGTAAAATAAGTTTAACTCAAACAATATTGATGCCTTCTTGGATTTTTCTTGGGGAGGAAGAAAGAAATGTGTCAACCACCCAGCCCCAAAATAAATGCTTTACAAAGCTTGTGCTGAAGCAAGCATGGCCRGATTTTGCCTTTGCTCGTCTTGATTCCCTGTTTTACGCTGCCAAATTAATCTACTTTTTTCCTCACAATACTGCTTCAAAAATCAGAATTTTAGTGCAATAATTCCTTTTTCTGTATTTTGTTTGTTTGTTTGTTTGTTTTTGCTCACTTTTTTTTTGGGTGTCTGCTTTGGCACACATGAGGGTGACCAGTCAGGTTAGCAAGAGTAACAGATACTTCCAAATATTTGAAAAAACATTTGGGAAAATGAACATTTTCTGGAATTGGGAGGGAAGCAAGTGGGGAAAAACTGATGGTTTATTTCAGACTCCACAGGAGTGGATCCATRTTCTTTCTTAATAGAGAAGTTTGGGTTGAAGTTCTGTGGTGATGTTCTTCCTAACGATGCTCCACGAGCACGTAAAGCACACGACTGTGACATCTCCTCTGCCCCTGAATTTATCTCAGTTCCATGAATTTTCAGAGCTCCAAGAATCATTTTTATCTGCCATCTTCCTCCACCTCATYCCAGCATCCTCTTTAATGGGAGGTGTAGAGGGATTCTGGTGTTCCAAAGGGACATTTTGGTCCCCACCATCCCTGAGTGGTGACASCACCCAGTGATCCCAGCATCCAAACCAATCCCACTCTTCTCCTGCTCCAGTATGTCCCAACCATCTCTGGCTCTGCTGCTGCTCTCTGTGCCTTTATCATCATCCAGGACACATCGTGGATGACTCGTGGCTTTCCAGGGCATCAGCAGGTTTTGGGAAAACATGATGGGGTGTTCCAGGGAGCTGCGGGAAGGGACTGAGAGAAGGCCCTAAGGCAGCAAGGAACTGGTTTCAGTCTTATAGATAATCTCTTCCCAATTTTAATGGTGTTTGGAAGTCCCTGCTGGGCTCAGTCCCACTCTGTGGCAAGCCCTGAGATTTGGCAGGTGCTGGGACAGCAGGAGTTTCAAAATGTTTTGCAATCTGTCTCTGCTCCTGTTGAAATCGCTGCCTTGGAAAAATCCCACTTTTGTTTCAACTGGTTGCCCTAAAAAATGAAAGGGCTCATTTTGCCCCCAGTGAGTAGCCCTGGCCCCGATGGGACGATGATGGGGCATTGCTCATCTTCAGCCTCGATTTCCAGCAGCCGGGAATTTGGCTCAGCACTGGAGCCGAATGGAGCCACCAGCCCCATGCTGGGATGGGGATGGACAGGATCCAAGGGGCTCCGACCTTCCCAGCCCCACAGGCCTCTCCTCTGCTCCAAAGCTCCCCAGGATTGAGCAAAACTCTGGGAAATGCAGAAGAAACTCATAAACACCTGAAATCCTTTTCAAAGGGCACAAAAAAAWATTTATTGCTCACTGAGAGCTGTAATTTATTCCAAGTGCTTAGCCTATGATTTGAATATTATTTGACTTTGGAATATATTTTCCTTTTAAAAAAACTCCCAAATGCACACAGTGCATGGATATTTCTTGTCCTCAAAGTGGAGCTGAGCTACATTCTTGCCATCCCKTTAACTCATCCCTGACACGGTGTATTTACAACAAAAAACACACATCCAGCACGTGTAGCTGCAAAACAGAATTCCCTCTGGGAGAATATGCCTCTGGACAGATGTGGTTCAGGTCACCTTTCTGTCTGACAGAACAGATGAGCTCCGGGAGCCCAACTTCCATAGGCAAGGAATGATGAGAGGCAGAAACGGGACCTGTGTTATTCAGATTTTCACCCTTTCCCAGTCGCTCTTAGAAATGGTAATTTTTAAAGATTTCTATTTTTCCCAGCTAAACCAAATTTTCTGTGTAAAAGGGTGTTTGTTTGGGTTTTCCCCCTGCGTTTTGAATCCAAAATTAGGACTGTAAAATCAGAAAAACACCATTGGTTATAAGCAAAAGTCGGCTCAGTCTTTATGAAACATTTTTGTGTGCCGTAAAATCAGCATTTGGCTTCTAAAAACCCAGATATTGAGGAGGAAAACTTTGCATTACTATTGGGATGGGTACATCTAATTTCATTTTTTTTAAAGTCAGGATTATAAATCTAATTAGACTTTAAAGTAGAATTCTAATTAGGCTTAGAATTCTCATTAGACTTAGAATTATGATTAGACTTGGACTTAAAATTATAATTGTACTTGGACCTAGAATTGGAATTCTAATTAGACTTAGAATTCTGATTAGACTTGGGCTTAGAATTATAATTGTACTTGGACCTAGAATTGGAATTCTAATTAGACTTAAAATTCTGATTAGGCTTGGACATATATTTATACTTGGACTTACAATTCCRATTGGACTTGGACATAGAATTATAATTAGACTTGGATTTAGGATTGTAATTAGATTTAGAATTCTGATTAGATTTGGATGTAGAATTATACTTATAATGGGCCTTACAATTATGATTAGATTTGGACTTAGAATTCTAATTAGACCTGGACTTAGAGTTAACATTCTAATCAGCCGCTAGAATAGGAAAGCTGATGGATATTTCCCTTCCAATAGCTGCAGTTTTCAATACTTTCTGAAGTTGTAACTTCATCTCTGATCTAGTGAAGTGTTTGAGCCTGGCTTTATTTAGGGTCCTGCTTAATCCCTCTCTGAGTGTGGAGGGTGTAAAGATCCCACGAGCTCTGGTTCTGAGGTGGCCGAGCCCTCGCTGAGGTTTTTCTCTCTCTGCACCGAGATTCCCTGAGCTCGGGGAGCTGCTCAGAGGGAATAGATCCCTGCATTATCAGATAATTCCTGGTTGCAGCAGTAACGCTTTGCAGGCTCGTGTCTCAGGGCATCTCCTGAACCTGCCTTGACTCCCGCATCGCTTTGAAAATGCAGGATTTTGGGAGGAATATTCYCCTTCCGATGTTTTTCTCCTGCCTAAGTAGAAATGTCAGTGTTTATTTGCGAGCGGCCGAAGAATGCCGTGGGGTTTCCTCTCTCCTTTTCCCCCCTCAGGTGTTTTTTTGGCACAGCTACGGTGTGATTTAAGATGAAGAAATAAATTTAAAAATAGGCTCAGATAGTGAAAGCCCCGCCGGTGTAGCTGTCAGAGGGATCCCTCCCGACGGCACCCCYGTTGTTACCGTGACGCTCTCCCATTTCCCTCTGAACTCTGGCACTCCACATCCCAGGAGACTGGCACAGACAGTGCCTTTATTGCCAGGGAAGGCCGCTGGGTCAGGTACCTCACATCCTGGATCCATAAGGATGCCGGCAAGCCTGGCTTCCCCTGCCTGGGATGGCTGTGAGCAGGGTCTGCTCTTGGAGGTCTACGGAGGATGCCGAGAGCTGCTTTGTGCTGGAGGTAGGAGAGCAGGGAGGGAGCCTTGGCTGTTTGCTGTCTGTGCAGGAGCTGCTCGCATCCCAGCAGCTTTGGAGCCACGTGCCTGCGTTTATCCAGGCTTTCTCCTGCCCRTGGGAAACTTCGGGATCGCAGCGAGCCGTGGGTTAAAGCCTCGTGCCTCTATCTCTGCTGATAAGAGCGTTTCCTGTGTTTAGGCACAGTTTTAAGCTGAGCTTTCCAGGTGGAATGAAGGGTTATTCAGCCCTGTGTGTTACAATAAAGCTCCTTTTCAGAATATCCTGTCCCGTGTCCAAACGGGCAAAAGTAATTTCCAGGTTCAGGCGTTTTCTGGGATCAAAGAGGGTCCAGCCACGGTCATTACAACAATGTGGGGACTGAACATTTGGGAACACCGATCCCTGTCCCTGAAACCTGGTTTTATACSTAACATATCGTTTGGGATAAATTGTCAGAGCAGCAGGTGTGTCACTCCAAGCCTATCTTTAATCTGATGCGCGGTGAAACATTTCAGAGAGCTCAGACGTCTTGTAGAGAAAGATGCCACGGAAGAGCAAAGCAGTTGCATCGGATATGAAATATGAATAAAGGGGGTTTTGTTTTGTCTCTGTCTTCAGGGAAGCAGAGAAAGAAGAGATCTCCTCCAAAACAAGTATATTTCTATGTTAAAAATAATTTGCCAAGCAGAAGTAAAATGATGCTCCGCAGCAGCAGAACAAAACAAAATTCCTCCGTGAGCGTCCCAGTAGAATATATATTTTTTTAATTTAATGGAGTTAATCCTTGTTTGTTTACCTTCTTGATTATATTAACCAGCAAGGTAGTGATTAAAGGCAGGAGTGTAGCTCATGCTAATTATATTTAAAGCCCCTGAACCTGTTTCTTTTTAGTTGGAGATGATTACAATAAACACACCTGCACTATTTTACAAGCAGGCTCAGCCCTGGCTTGGGGTGCCAGGAAAGGCCAGGATTTAGCCCTGCTTGGCAGTATCCTCAGACAAAGTGGGGTTTTTTCCAAGAAAAATCTGGGAATTGCGGCACGGAAGGACTGGAGTGAGTCGCTGGTCAGGTCTTGATTGAAAATAAAATGGATTAAACTCTAATTAAATTCACTGTATCCTTCAGCAGGTAAGGCAGAGGCTAAATGTGCTCCTGTGTGAACGTTCATGGGTGTGTTGGTCAACATCAAGTGGATCTGCAGGGCCCRTTCTGGTCTTAGCCTAAACCAGTACAAACCATTGCCTCTCCTGGTTTATACAGGAGCTAGCTGCCTTAATCGTGGAGCACAGAAATATTCTCATGAAAAGTAAATTTCCCCTTTAGAGCACCGGGTTTGGGTTAATATGTGGGGGTTTCAAACAAAAATAAGGCTCACAGAAGTTAATTCACCGCGGCAGAGTGGTTTAGGGAGATAACATCTTCTATTCCTGCTGTTTAATTAAACCCAGATTTCTATTTGCTGTACCTTTTAATTAAAGAGGAATAAGATATTTGCCCTCCTAAGGCATCTGGTTGATTTTATGAAATGTGGGGTTTGGGGTTTTTTTGTTGTTTTACTTTCTAGTTTGAGATTGAAATGCACCACTCTGCTCCAGCACATACTTTATTGAAGGGAGGTAAGGCAGCTTTTCCTCAGCTCTGGAGGCTGGGAGACAGCCACAACCATGAAATTCCCCTCCGGATTCGAGCTGATCTGCTCACAAAGCAAGGAAGAATAAAAAAAAAAAAAAGTCAAGTCCTCCCTGCAGCTGTGAACTTGAGCTAGGAATAAGTAGCAAGGTAACAGATATCACAAAGCAGAAGAAGTAGAAAAAAAATTCAAGTAAGGCAAAAAAACCACTTCTCTTGCTATTTATTCGGGGGCTTAAATTTATTTAAGCAGTAAGAGTATTTTTAAAAAGTACTTATTTTGCGTTCATATGGTAGTGAGGAATTAAAACAAATTCCCTGAATGCTTTKTAAATGTGGTTTTTTAACTGCTTTTTACTGCTTGGAAAAGATCAGTATTTATATTATTATGAATTTGATCTCGCTATTTGTGCTAAACACCTTTAGAAGAGAGGCTGCTGGGCTCTTCCATGTTTAATTTTATGAAATCTCTCAAAAGTTAAGGGCASCACGTTTCAACCTCAAAATAAGATCAGATCTCTTCAGATTTCCCTTGAATGTTCCATGTTATTTTTGTAGGGCAYGATTCTTCCTCCACATTATTTAAAATACCTTGAAAGTTGATAATTTCTGATTATTATTTTTTAAATATATATATCAGCAGAACTTCCAAGGCTTTTCCAGCTTCTTCTGATTTGATTTCACAGTTTCGTGGGATTGCAGAGTTATTATTGATTTTTAACACCATGAATTCTCTGGGAAGGTACCAACCACGTATTACTTTCATTTTGCAGAGCGGTTGAGTTCCAGCCCTGGCTCGGAGTCGCRTGTTTTCCCGATGTTTTACCCCAAGGAGAACAGTTTGGCTGTGGAAGAGCAGCACCAGGAACGCTTCACAAAGATGTAAGAGCTGGGAGAAAAATATAATGTGGAAAAAGGAAAATTGAGTTATTGAAAGAGTTGGTTTTTTTCCCTGGTTTTTGTTTGGCTCGGGGATTTTTCACCCCCTGGAAGCAGATCCATCACTCTGCTGGGGCAGTGTAATGTTTCTGAGCCCRAAATTCCTGTCACGATGCGGCAGAAATCCTACCCCGGGGTGTCAGAAGGAGAGTTGGATAGTGTCTGTTGGAAACATACTGATAATATGGAATTACCTTCCTGGAAAAGGTGGATTTAGGAGTGCAGCACGTATTCCGACAGCAGAGAGGAAAACCGATAAGCTGCTCCCTGTAAGGTGTTGATCCATCCCAACACAGGAGTTTATCCTCTGTGCTAATTGCACCCTCATGGCAGCTCTGCCTAATTTAAGTATAAGCCAGGCTTCTATTTAAACACATGCTTTGTCGCTTCCCTGGCCTGATAAAGTGGGATTAAATGCTGCAAATCTGCCTGTTGGMTGTGCAAAAATCAGTGCAAGGGCTCCTTCCAGCTGGGAAGTTCTCCCTTGTCTTGCTGYATCACCCAAAATGCTTGAATGGGTTGGTGTGCACCTCCTCAGGAGGGGGAAATTATGGAATGGAGGGAATAAATGCAGCACCACAAGTGTCTGTGATGTTTCAAACAGCACCAGGAGAGAGGTGCTGGCTGGAGAGCGTCTGCAAGACAAAAACCTTGGGAGCCGCAGGCCAGAATTCCAGGTGCCCGAACAACGGCAGAGTTGTTGGGACGCTTGTTGGAAAGCAGGTCTGGGATTAACTCCCTGCCTGGGCCCGGTGCTGTAACCTCCAGAAATGGCTGCTCCAGTTCATATAATTTCATTGTGCCCTGGGGAGCTGCACACCACGGGCTGGGAAAAGCTCTCCCGCGCGGGGGAGCAGGAACAACGTGCTCCTTTCCCAGCAGCTCGCTGAGCAAAATGCCCTCCCTGCGATYCCCAGCTGGACCCATGAGCTGGGAATGGGGTTTGGATGAATCCCTCAGTGGGACTTGTTGTTGGAAGGGCAGAGAGAGGAGAACCCACCAGGCAGCAGAGAGGCTGCAAGGACAGGCCCACCAGGCCAATGTCACCTCATGAGGGATAACAGTTCCTGGTCTCTGTATGGAAGGCYTTATTATTCCCTCTTTTCCTCTGCCAGATTTCCAGGAGACAGGGACATGAACCTGAGCGCTCCCTAAAGAGCCAAAACCTGGGATCACCCTTCCCGTTGCTCCATTCCCATCTGCGTGCAGCAGTGTCTGACGGGAACGGCCCGGGCTAAAATTTTCCATGCTCGGTGTCTGCCTCAGCCTGATTATTTTTGGAAAGGGCTTTTGGAGGAGATGGCTTAGCCATCCCTGGGAGTGGGATCAGAGAAAGAGGCATCTCGCCATGGCGCGAGCACTTCCAAGATGAGAGCAGAGGGAATGCTGTGCTGCTTCCTGAGGGTGTTTGAGAGCAGTGGATGCTCTGCCTGGAGGCCTTTTGTGCCAGGTCATGGCATCTTGGCTCCCTCAGGGAAGCACTTCCCTGATATTTCAGAGCATACTGGCCCTGCAGAGGGGCAGGCATTGTAAGGGTAATTTTTTTTTTTTAAATTTTATGATTTTTTTCTATCATTCTCTTTCTCTAGGTGTGTAAACAGGACGTGGAAAGATGCATAAAAACAGCTTCAGAAGGATAAATCACAAGGGTTTGGGGTGAAGAGGCATAAAACATGATCTAAGYGCAGGGATGGATAGCAGTGCACAGCCTTTACATGCAGCTCTTGCAGCAGATGTTTCTGTTCACTCTGCTCCCCGAGGTGATGATCTGCTTTCCCGGGGCTGAGCTGGAGCAGGGATGCTGGCAGGAGCCACCCCCTGCTTTTGGAAAGGCGAGATTGTCATCCTGGACCACGAGAGGGCACTGCCTGCAGCTGGATTCCCCTCAGCTCAAACACCGGCTTGGATAGTGAATCCAAAACATTATCTGCTTTTATTCCCGTCCCCCTCTCCCCCTCTCCTGGCAAGGAATTCTCTTTTTTTTTTGAGATTGGAATCGCTTTGGCGCTGGAGTTTCCCTGTTCAGATGCAGCAAACAGACTGGGTGGGAGTCATCTAAAGTTAGCCATGCTGGTGGAAATTACGCTTTGTTCCCACAGAAGGAGCTGATGTGGCTTGGAAGGCCCTTCCCAAGGTCAGCCCTTGCTGGTGGTCCCCCACAGCCACATCCTGGGTGCCTRCACAGGGATTTGCTGAATGGTGCAGCTGGGAAAGCAGAGCTGGGTTGTTGCAGAGTGAGTCCCACAAGGCACTTAGGAGGCTGACCCAGCTCTGAAAAGCCACCCCAGTGCCTGTTTGCCTCTTTTGCCACCTGTGCAAAGGGACTGTCCTGCTCCAGGGTGTAGCTTTGACTACAAGGATGGCTGGATCCGCTCAGGGAACAGGTTCATTGCTTCCCTCCCAGTGTCTGACCCTGGAGCAAACATCTTCTGCCACAGGACAGCAGCAACTCTCAGGCTGCTGTGAGCTCCTCCTGCTGATTCCCTGGGCCAGCCTCCCTGGGTCATTTCCTGTGTCCATGGAGAGCATGGCCACAGCCTGGGAAATCCTGTCCCAAATGGCCATCACTGGGTTTGAAGGTGAATGAAGGTTGGGGTGAAGTCCCTGCCATCCCACCTGAGGGCACACCATGGTGGTAGCGCTCTCCAGGTGAGGGATTTTGGGCATGAGAGGTGCAGAGAGACTTCATTCTTCTGTGCAACAGGARGGAAATGAGGGAAAGAACACCTGGGAGCTCCTTCATTAGCTGCAATTTTCCCAAGTATTCCCARTCCAAACCTTCYCTTTGAGGCCCTGGCACAGGGTGMCCACAGAAGATCCAGGGCTACCCCTGGATCCCTGGAAGTGTCCAAGGCCAGGCTGAATGGGCTTGGAGCARCCTGGGATAGTGGAAGGTGTCCCTRCCCATGGCAGGAGGTGGAATGGGATAAACTTCAGGGTCCCTCCCAAACCAAACCCCCTGCCATGGGCAGGGACACCTTCCAGTATCCCAGGTGGCTCAGAAATGAAAACTTGCTGTTGTGGGTTTGTGGCTAAAAAAAAAAATAAATTAGAAAACCAAATTGTCCTTTCACTCCCAAATTGTCCCTGAAACTACCAACACCTTCTCAAAAGAACAGCTCCCAGTGGGGATGTGATTCCTTTTGTTCCAGGGTTTCCAGGTTGATGGAGAGGCACAGAGTATTGTTCCAGAAAGGGTCAGCAGTTTACTTTTGGAAGAAGGAAGGTGTAACAAATAATTCTCACATTTCTTGGCAAGGAGAGCGGCGGGCTGGAAAGGGGGCTCTGTTTGGAATGAGCAATTCTCCTGCTGCTCTCGGGCCCCTCAGCTGCTCCTCAGAGGCTGGAGACCAGGCTAGAACCCCTCAGCACCTCCTGGCACCCTTCCATCGGAGGTTTGGCTGTGGAATTGCAGAGGAAGCAGAGCTGAGGATGACCGGCAAGGTAGAGCCTGACCCTCGAACCAGGTTGGTCATTGGTATTCCCTGTTTGGGAATGTGCTGATGGACTGAGGAGCCTTGGATAGGCCTTCATAAAATCATCTTAGAGTCTCGACCTGGGCTGCTGTACAATCAGGTTGTGTGTGTACACCATAGGATTTGTGTAATTTATTCCTGGAATAACATGTCAGGGTTCAGGATGTCAGATGAAGGAACAGAAAAATGAGGGTAACTATCAGTTCCCTGTCAGAGAATCTCACTGTGCTGCCAGCCAGGCCTGTTGGCAGGAGAGCTGTGACCCAAGGAATGAGCCAGAGCTGTGAGGGGAGAGGATGGGTGGACATGGAGCATACCCACAAAATCCACACTCAGCAGTTCCCCTGCTGGCACAGAGTAGAAATGTCCTGCACAGAAATAATTTCCCCCTCATCCTTCTGCCTGGTAGTCCACATCCAGGAGCTGAAATTCAATCAGAAAAGGGCAGGGTTGTTCAAGAACAAATGTGTGTCCAGCCCTGGAGCTATTCAGGAATGGCTTTCCTAGAAAAAATCCCTGAAGAGCCAATCTGGTTTTGCTCAGTTTAGCAGGAAGGGAGCCATGGCTCCAGCCAGAGAGAGCTGATGCCCTCTTCATTTGCTTTTATTTACATGAAGTTAATGGGACCATCAGACACTGACCTGATTCTGTGGCACGTTCAGCATTTCAGCAGCCAGTTGCATCCAAATGATTGAACAACACATCACCCAAAAAGCGACCCTTGCTTTAGCAATTTGGGGTGGGGAATCAGCTGGAAGAGCCTGGCAGACTCCAGGTAGCTTGGGGAGGGCAGGCAGAGGTGGGGTGTCACCTCCAGGCAGCCCCAATCAGCATAAATCAAACGTGGCTTTGCTGAAGGTGATGGAGTGGAACCAGTGTCAATCATGGTGTGCGTGAGGAGAAACATCTTCATCAGTGGCAATAAATGCATTGACCCCTACTCATTGATTTAACAGCCCAAGGTTAGGGTTTCAGCACTGAAAGGAACATTATATTTCTGGTTTTGACTCCAACCCAAGCCCCAGTCCTTCYATAACCTGCTGCAGGGTTTATTGGCTGCTGTTTTTCCAAGCTTGGAACCGTCATGGAATTCCCACAGTTTGTTCCTCAAAGCCCTGCTTTGTGTGATCATCACATTTGTGTGATGATGCCTTGACAGCAGCAGGGAGTGACCCCACAGCAGGCAGAGCTTGCCAGCCTGCAGACCCCAGCCCASCTGGCAAATCCTGTAGGAATTCCAAGGTGGTGCTGGTGGGACGGGGCTGTGGGAAGCTCAGCAGATATTTCTGTCTGCCCTGGCATTGTTATTTGAGTGTGGAGCACCAGTGATAGGTGTTTGCACCTCAGGAGGACTTCAGCTTTATCCTCCTTCCCACAGAGGCACCACGTGGAGGAAAAGCTCTGACCCAGGACAATTCTTCCTGCTCTGTCATTATGATGCTTTTGGTACCAATGGCTTCTCCAGGTTTGCTGTCCATCCAAACAAGCAGTGCCTGAAGCTGAAAGATCCCCCACAACCACCTTCCTGTGGATGTGCTCTCCTGCTGCTACTGCACACATCCAGCTTGCTTCCAAAGCCCTTATCCTGGATTTCTAGGCTGGGGCAAAAGGCAAAGAAAGAGATTTCTGCTTGTAAGCAGGTGCCTGCAGCAAATATTTGTTTCAGGATGTGGCATTATCATCCCTGTGCCCAGCACAAAGCTCTGCTGCAAGGTAGAGATTCACATCTTTGAAATGAGGCATATCTGCAGACAGGGATTCTGGATGCCCAAAATTAGCTTGGGGTAAAGGACATTTTAKTCCTGATGGGAGATGATTCCCCCACGAGCCGTGACAGCCCTGGAGAGGCATTTCTGTACCCTGATGATCGTCAGGTGTGACCTGAGGGATCTGGCTGAGGGTGAGGGCAGCTTGGGGGGAGGAATCCCAAATCCCTGTTGCCYTCAGTGGGACCTTGGAGAAATAAAGATCTTGATGAAAATCCATGGAAAGCCCTACTGGGATTATTTGGGCAGTATTTGGGCCACTGAGAAGGGTATGGTGCTGTCAGCCCTGGCTCGGGTCGACTGAGCCCTCACCTCACCAGGAAGGTGAGAGTGTCATAGCTGCTCCAGTGACACTTTGATGACATGGAGKATCAGCATTTCCAGAGTAGAGAACTGGGTAAAAGTAGAAAAATGCATTTTCAGGTGTTTTGTTTTATTTGTTTCTTTGGTTTTTTAAGATTTTCATCTTTTTGGGTGCTGTTTCCTGTAAAAATTCATCCAATTGTCTGAAGCGGGTAAGAAAGCAGAGCCAAAAGTTGATATTGAATGTTTTATTGTAAACTGACCGAAATACACTGTTGCACACAAGGTGAAATTCCCCTTTTCATTTTGACGGAAAAATTGAAAAGCTAAAAAGGTTCTTCACAGTTTCCTCCTCTAAGGCCCCTCTTCACTTTCTCCAAAGCCAGAACCAGAGCAAAAGCTCAGCTCCTGATGTGCTTTTGCTTCGTAGGCATGGGAKATGTGAGATGAACTAATGAGAATGATAAATAATAAATACATTTTATTTTCTTTCCTGCTACAAAATGCCACGATAAAGAACATTAAGGTGGAATGGTTTCAGATTGAGGGCAGCGAGGCACTGGCACACGGTGCCCAGAGAAGCTGTGGCTGCCCCTGGATCTCTAGAAATGTCCAAGGCCAGGTTGGATGGGGCTTGGAGCAGCCTGGGATAGTGGAAGGTGCCCCTGCCCATGGCAGGGGGTGGGAAGGAATGAGCTTTAAGGTTCCTTCCACCCAAACCTTTCTGGGATTCTGTGCAGATGTGAAAAATTTTGGATATCTACAGAGCCATGTCTCACCTCCTGGACTTTCATGGTCTCTGAATCCCTGGTGACTTTCACAACCATCACGCTGGACATCTTAAGCCAAGCACGAGATTTTCACARGTGTTGCTTAGCTTTTTTCTTATGATCTTGTTTCTCACATGCTGGAAATGGGATTTGGACATAACCCTAATCCAGTGGAAGGGAAAATGTTGGGACTATGGTTGTGCTGGCACTGGTTCTCAATGTTCTGCTCTTCTTAAGCGAGTGCAGGTCTATCAGAGTGAGAAAGAGAAGCAGGAGGCCCCCAGGAGTGATGARTCAGCAGAGAAAGGGGCTGGGTGCTGGAAATGAGGTGGGGAAGGGCTCTGGGACAATGGGTGAGGTCCTTGGCGCCGCATTCTCCCTGCAGTGCTGGGAATTGAGCAGCTGGTACCCAGCACTCCAGGTTTTCCTGCCTTTAAAGGCCTTTCCTTAATCCCACTTTACCCAGGACAGGCGGGCTGTCAGATCTGCACAAGGGAGAGAGGAAAACACGGTCATTTCAACATTTAAATTAACCTTTAACAAGTCAACTATCCAGCCTCTCCAGAAGAGGAGCCTCATTCAATTGGATCTTTCCAAGTGGAGCTCTTCAGGACAGGAAGTGTGGCAAAAGGGGGATCCCAATGAGAAATATTTGTGTTCTTTAAAATCTGTTAAAAKCAGGGGAAGCTGGCCACTAAAATACAAAATTTTTTCGTAGTCAAGAGACATAATCAGTGGTGTATCAGGAGTCRTTTTCCCAGTCATCCAGATAATGGAAATTAATAGTAAAGGAGAAAAAACTCAATTAACTTTTCCTTTCAAGTAAACTGATTGCTTTTCCTCTGCAGGCTCTGTCCCTTTAGCACTTCCCTGTAACATGAAAGAGGAGTATTTCTATTCACTGACTTCTCTTTCCTTACTTGTGCTGTACTTTTTGAGGGCTCATTTTGAAGGCTCCTTTCCAAGATCCAAAGGAACATATACAGCAAAGGAGCAGAGCTGGCAAGGGGATTAATTAACTTAAAATGAAAGTACCAAGAACTACTGAAACCTCCCCCTCTGCTCCTCCCTGCTCTAAGCAGCACAAAACCTGTTGCTTTCTGAGATTAAGGCCCTGTGTTGGGCAGTTTGGGCAATTTCCCATCTTCACCATGCAGTGACTCGATGAAAAATTTATTCTGGAGGAAGACAAGCCTAAATTCCTTCCAGCTAAATCAGGGATTAAGTACAAACTGAACAGAAAACTGAATAACAGCCCTCCACTTTAAAATAGAAATAATTATATAAGATTATAAATTGCAAATAGACATTTACTTCCCCATATTTTGAAAATAGCTTGAAATTTGAACGCTCTGGTTCAACAACCTGGTTCATGTGTTGAACTGTAACCTCTGAGAAACTCTGGGTTGCTGGGACATCTGTATTTTAAGAAACTAAATGCTGTTTGTGTCCAAACCCAGGTGTTTTTCTCTGCCAAGTACAAGCTAAAGAAAACTTCTAAAGAAAATGTAGAAAATCTCTAAGGGCTCCATCAAAAAAGAACAATTTCTCACAAAATTTTTTAAAAAGTCTAAAAATATATTCTGAGAGTAAAAATCTTTTCTCTTTGTAAAAAGAACCTTAGCAAGTTGCTTTTGATGGGGATGGGGGGAGGATTTTTAAATTAAAAAAAAATCTCTCCTTAAAAGAAATTAGGGAAGAGAGATAATTATGATTTTTTGCTGTGACCCGATTGAGATTTCCTCTCTTTGAAGGTTGTTCCTGTGCCGTTTCAGAGCTATTTGGGTGTGACGAGCGAAAAATCAAAAACCAGCAAAACCAACTCTGCCCAAAAACCATCGGGGGGTAGCACAGTCAGAACAGACAGAGATGAGAGATTTTTGAAGCCAGGTCRTGGAACTTGGGGTTTATTGCAAAGGGCSTGGGTGCAGGGCCCTGCTGGGAGCTGCCAGCTGCAGCTCGGAGCAAGCCTGAGAGAAGAGAGGGGCAGAGAGGATGAGAGGGAAAGAGCGGCAAKAGAGCAAAAGCATAAGAGAGTAAAAGGGGTAGGAGAATAAACGGGGTAAGAGGCAAGGGCTAAAAGTAAGAGCTAAGAGAGCGAAGTTCCCGTTACAATGCAATAAATCATCTTCTGTGTTGAATATTCTGATTCTCACTAACCAATCTAGTACAATATACAAATCTTGTAGCATTTACCTACGGCCTATAAGAATCACTACATTACCATACYGTGCTACATTTTAAACCCTAAAAACTACTCTTTAGACCCCTTCTGCCAAGCTGGCAGGGTCTGCTCGGACCCTAGACCTGCCTGCAAGCAGAGAGTCTTTTTTCACCAAAAGAGGATTACTTTCAGCCAGCCACATCRTTTTCCCGTTATTCAGTAACTAAAAGATCTCAAAGYTTGCTTTCATTTCAATCTCGCTTATAGTTTCTATATTCTCAAAATCTTTTGCCAAAAACAAAACTAAAGCTTTCCTGTTTCATCTTCCCCAACATCCAACAAAACCAACAACTGCCTAAAGTCACCTCCYAAGGGTGGCTCTGCTCCCTGCAGACACCGCCCGCCCTCTCTCACCGCTGGTGTTCCAGGCCGCGCGCTGCAGGCCCGGGGCGCCGCTCCTCAGGCACTGCTCCACGTAGGCCCGGGGGTGGCAGCCGGACAGGAGGATGTCCCCGAGCAGGGCRATGTAGGCGGTGGCCAGGCGCAGCGTGTCGATCTTGGACAGGCGCCTCTCGTAGGGGAAGGTGGGCACGCGGCCGCGCAGGGCCTCGAAGGCCGCGTTGAGGCCCAGCATGCGCCGGCGCTCCCGCAGGTTGGCGGCGCGGCGCTGCCGTGGCTGCCCGGCGGGCTCCGGCAGGGCTGGGAGCTTGTCCAGCTCAGCACCACCCGGCCCTGGCCAGGAGGGCTCCGCCAGGCACTCCAGGAGAAAGTTCTCCAGCTGTGCGTCAGAATCTGGAGGCTCCCAGAGGAGAGATTCCACAGCAGGGCCACCCTCCTCGAAGCTGTAGCAAAGCTCYTCCATGCCCTGGCCCTCCAGGCTCRAGGGATGCTCACAACTTCAGGTTAAACTGGTTTAATGGGGTTTTAATTTCAACAAATGTGGGCAGAGAGTTCTGGTTGTGTCCTTGGGGAAGGTTATGGAAAAATTTTCCACGGTTGCAAATGCGAGTGGGAGTCGGGATTTAAATACATCATATCTTCTCAGCAGGAAATACTTCACGGCTCCTCTTCGCCTCTCAAAACTAATTAATGCACGTGCTTCCCTTTTTATTAGCTGTCCACTACAAAACAATATGAATGRATTGAAGACAGAATGAGGTTTCTATTGACTTTCTCCTGGAAAATCCATTGAAGCAGTTATTGAGCTCTTCCACAGGTCCAGTCTCTCCACCTCCTGTTTAGAGGAGGTTCACAGAGGGATTTTGTTTGGTGAGAAGTGGTTGGAGGAAGGAACAAAATAGTCCTTTATCTTTTTGGTTAGGCATTGATAGCCCCACAAAATGGGGACAAACAAAATGCTATTGTATTGCTGTCACAAACACACGCTCCTGTGTTTGACAGCGCAAGACAGGAGAGGGAAGATGTGGGATGCGCTGCTGTGCAAAACTGGGGCACAGTGGTACCTCATTAAGTGAGCCAACACCACCTCCTTTGGCTGCTGCATTTCCCATTTGCACTTGAATCACACATTTGCTCTGTGTTGGGGTCTCTWGCTGCTCACAGTGATCCCGAGAAGAGTTTGAAAGTCTCTTTTCCCAGCCCGGTGGTYGAAGAAGGAGTCAGAGCTCTTCATTTCTCGGTCTCAAGGTTGTTTATTGTATCTTATCTATAAAATTCTTTCTCCTGTCCTGCCGAGGTCCGCTCYGCAAGGCAGTCTAAGGCACTCTGCCTCCCCYGGGGCGCTGTTATCTCTTTATACTAAAACCAACTCYGTGTACAATATTTACAGTGACTTTCCAATACCTATCATMTRCGTTAGACAGTGAGCTTCTACTCTAAACCAATCTAAAAGTGCCAACATCACAGCAGAAGATGGAGGCCAAGAAGAAGAAGGAGAAAGGTTGGACATGCCCAGATTCCTCCGTCTTGGCCGTGAWCCCCCRTACCAAAAACCCCAAAAATCTATTTTTKCACCCYGTGATAACTTCACTATTATTCTACCTAAACTGTTGTGGCTTGCTGATCTTCATATAAGGTCAGTAATTTGCTCCACGGGTCATAATCAAACCCACAGGTGTTTTGGGCTCTGTGCCAGGGTCTCTGAGCCCCCTGGCAGGGGTCTTTGCTGTCCTGGACAGCCAGAGGGATATTCTGGGTCCTGAGAGCTCTGTGGACATTCGATGCTCTGTCTCACACCAGGGCTGTCAAACCACAYAGGGAGCAGTCCTGGTGTGGTGGAGCAGGTGGGCCACACCTCTGAAAAAGCTGGAAACTTG
This sequence comes from Cardinalis cardinalis, assembly GCA_014549065.1. Taxonomy (NCBI): domain Eukaryota; kingdom Metazoa; phylum Chordata; class Aves; order Passeriformes; family Cardinalidae; genus Cardinalis; species Cardinalis cardinalis. Next base: position 67,271 of record JACDOX010000360.1, on the reverse strand, counting down.
GAGAGCAGCAGGTATCCAGCATGGCAGGGATGATGGGGTGGAAGGTGTTAAGCACCCCCAGAGCTTTAGGGCAGGTACATAATGTGTGTGCTTCATTCTCTTTTATTTCCACAGTGCTTACTGCCAATGTCTAAATTAATTCAGAAATAGTTGAAGTCGTATTTTTAAGGACTTGAGTGAATAGAAAGGAATCATGTTTAAAGTTAGAGCAAGCCTAARTGCTTTTCCTGAAACAGGTCATAAAGAACTTTTATAAAGGTACTTMATCACATGCTTGACTTTGTGCACAGGCTCCTGTCCTGCTGCTGTGTGGTGGTTTCCAGAGACACCTGTGAAGTTCGTGAGCCACAGGCAGATTCCTGACGGGACAAAGCTCAGCAGCTTCAGGTAAAGAGCCAGAGAGCAGAAAATGACCTGCATTTATCATGGGTCCCGGAGGATTCTCAGGTTCTCCATCTAGCAGTGTCTTAGGGTGCAGTCCTGGCAGCTTTGCGTTGGGAAAAGAGGGATTGACTTTGGGATAAGGCACAGGCTGTTAAGGTCCCTTCTTAGCAACCTGGCGTTCATTTTCCCTTGTGGCCATTCTACTTGTCCCAGGAAGCTTAAGGCAGCTGAAAACAGGCTGCGGGAAAGGTTCTTGCCGAGAAGTTGTGAGAAGGTGACAATTTAGGAAACATTAGGGTTGCCTTTGTTCTTGTTGTTGTGCAAATTAAACAGGAAATCCATTACCTGTAAATCTGCATAAGAAAGGAAAATGCCAAGTGTGACAATTCAAGAATCTTTAAGGTTGGACAATAGAGGACAAATGGCTGTTAAATAATTCGAGTTTGTCTCGCTTTCTCTGGTCGGCTCAGGGTGGGAACTTTGTGCTGGTTTTGTACAAAGAAAATAATTTGTTCTGACCCAACGTGCCAAGGAATACAAAATTTTGATGTAGTGAAAGTTCACGGCGGCAGACACTGAACCCCAACAAGGAGCAGGGAAGGAGGGGATGGATGCAGAAATGGCCACAGTCAGAGGTGGCAGAGCTGAGCCTTGAGCTCAGTGTGATCAGTGTGGAATTCACTCTGCACTGGTTTCTTTAAAGTCACGGAATCATTAAGGCTGGAAAAGGCCTTTACGCTCAAGTCCAGCTGCATTTCCCAGTGTCCTGTCCAAAAGAAACCACTCACTCCAGGTTCTCCTCCAGACACTCCTCCAGCTCCCCACCTGAGCATTGGTGGTGCTCTTGTGGCACAAGCAGGAGACGTTTTGGAAATACCAAACTGGGGAGAGAACAGCTCCTGGAGAATGCTCTGGAGGAGGCACTTGTCCACTGGGAGCAAGGGGCAGAGAGCAGCGGGGCTCAGCAGGTAGCTGGGTGAGTTTTGTGTGCCGGATTCCCCTCTCTGAGCAGATGCTTCTCCAGGGCTCCACGTTCCCTCCCAGATCCATCACTGCTAGCAGTGCTGCCTGGGGATGTGTCTGGCTCCACACATGCAGAGCAGATGTTCCAGCAAGCCTCCTTTTAGCATGTTCAAGGGGAATTTGGCTCTCTTGGAGAGACTCTGGACAAAGCAGGAGGGGGAAGGGGAGGGGAAGAAAGAGAAAATAAGCAAAGGTTTCCCCTTGGAAAGCCAGCTCTGAATGAGGTTGGGTCTCAGGAGACAAGATGAGGTTCCCATCTCTCACAGCCCTCACCACAACTCCAGACCTGCTGCACTCCCAGCGTTTCTGCAGCTCTGCTCATCAGAGAGGGAGRGAATGTGCAGATAATTGGGCTAATTTTTCACCTGTCTGGAAGCTGTTGGTTAAGGAATGTCCCAAAGGGATTGAGGGAGTGGGGTACCACCCTGAGCAGGGGTGCTGTTGCTTATGATGTATTGTTATAATTTCAAGAGTTGCTCAACTGCTGTTTTGTCCCAAAGCYCTTCAGCTCCAGTGGGATCCAGAAATAACATTTGACTCCAGGTCATTTTTAATCAATAGGGTCTGATGAAAGGAAATTCTTGAGTCAGGAACTCTGCCCTGGATTTATGTCTGTGATAGGCAACAGAGCCATCACTGTTTGGGTTTGGATTTTCCAAGTCTGGATATCCACATCTACCTTTAAAAACTTTCCTATCATGCTGGGAATGCCTTTCTCTGCCTTGTCCTCCTTCCTCTGCCATCTACACAAATCCACCCACCACCAACTCTGTGATTTCATGGATTTTTGGGTACACAYCTGCTTTCAGGAAATATTTCCACTGAAGGTTTTTTTCCCTTTCCAGTGCCTTAGAAGCTGGAAGCTGTTACCCTGTACCTGGATCTCAGAGATAAATGGGTCACCTGAGGTTATTTTGGAAGTAGATTTTTCCCTCCCTTTCTTCTCCCATTTGCCTTATTTCAGACTCAGCTTGGGGAACCTTCCCACTGGTAAAACTGATAATTATTATTAATACTTTCAATACTTTCTGCCTTTTTTTTTCCCTAGGAATTCAGCTTGAATACGTTTCCATCATCTTTAATTGCTTAATAAAGGGAGTCAGCCCTTGGCCTGGACAAAGAACAGATGGAGAAAGGACCAGATGCTTAACTTTCAAGTGAGATRACTCCAAAGCACAAGTCCATCATGTCATAGCTGCTAATCCAATGTTACACTGCGCAGCTCATCCTCAGAGCTGGGAATTGGGGTCCAGGTGAGCWGGGAAGAGCAGATGAAAGTTGCAAAAAAAAATCCTGGGGAAGGCTTTATGCAGGYGGGACTGTGCAGCTCGTGGTGGTGTGAGTGAAGGCACTGCCAAAATGCAGCCACAGAGGGATCTCCAGGGACTGGCTGGTGGAGCTGCCTGGAGTCCCAGGCAGAGGGGTGGACACCAAGGTCCTGGAGCTCCTCTGGAGCCACCAGCCAGGCCTGGGACACCTGAATCGCTGGGCACATGGTTTGAGAACAGCTGGGGGGGGCAGGAAAAGTGCAAGTATTATCATGTAGCCATGGAATGTGCTGCTTTTTAACCTGAAAGGATTGTGGATGTGAGGACGTAATGAGAAGCAGAGCAAGGATTTCCAGGGCAAGAGCATTTCAAAGGGCTAATGGCTGTTCCTGGGATGCTCCAGTAATTGTGAAGTGAAGCTTTGCAGGATGTTGATTTAAGTGAAAAGTTAACAGGACCTTTATTATTTGCTGGGTAGAAACCTCAGATGTCAGAGATTGTGGAGGAAGACACTGGTGAGTGGTTGTTAATATGGCTTTGATTTATTTCAAATGTAGAATAAACGAGTCAAGCTAGTCTCTGCTTTAAATGCCTTTGGTGTTTAAAAGTGAACACRGTCCCTTTAACCTTTTGCAGAGTTACAGAAAGTTAATCCCAGTCTCCAGGAGAAGGAAGGTTTTTTCTCTCATAAAAACACTCACTGGMGGTTTTGCCTTTCTCCCAGAGCCTTTTACGTGTTGGGGTTCACCTCTGGGCTCCTGCTGCCAAGGGATTTCTTATCCAAGGAATCACTGCTCTAGGACTGCTTGTGTGAGGGAATGGTCATTTTAGGGAGATGCCAGCCTGTGCTTTGATCTCAAGGGGTGTGGAAGTGCTCATGGAGCTCCTGAAGGACAGTGGTGTTCTTTGTGGAATAGCCTTGGAAAAGTTGCTTGCCCAGAGAAGCTGTGGCTGCTTCATCCCTGGCAATGTCCAAGGCCAGGTTGGACAGGGCTTAGAGCAGCCTGGGATAGTGGAAAGTGTCCCTGCCCATGGCAGGGGGGTAGAATGAGATGAGGTTTCAGATCCCCTCCAACCCAAACCATTCCATGATTCTATGATGCTTTAACCATCTGAAATATCCCCCCAGCAAGTTAAAATAATGCTGGGATTGCTGATAATTCCCATGAATACCTCTGTGTCCATATTCAATGAGAAATTTTTCTAGGGARAAGAAAGTTTGTCATTCATGTGACATCTTGTGCTGTTCTTAGTGGTTTTATTTGGATATCTCTGAGTGGTGTGTTTAAGTACCTCACTCCCAGAAGGTTTGGGTTGCCTCTGTAGAAGACATGCTTTCTGCAAGATGCTTGTACAGTTTTTATTGAGGTGGGTTACTCATCCCTGGAGCCCTTTCTTCAGGTACAAGAAATCCTGAATATCTGTGGGTTTTGTCATCATTACTTAATGAAAAAAACTCCAAAACCCTGAGAAAAAAACCCCAACCCACACTGTCCCATACCTGTTCCAGGGCTTTTTTCCTTAGTCTGTTTTCCCTAAGGAGGGCAACACAGCTGGGAACAGCCAAAAAGGTGAGACAGAGAAGAGATCTTCCTCAGCTTGCAGCCCTGCCAGAAATCTTGTGATCTTTGCCATTAATGTGCCACTTTTGTGGGATTTTGGAGCCCAAATCTCCTGCTGTGCCCCTGGAGAGCCGAGCCTGCATCCCAGGCTRGGGCTGGTGCTGGTAGCCTTTCCCCAGCTTCCCCCATCCCTGCTGGCTGCACCTGCACGGCCGCCCTGGGAATTGTAAATCCCGCAGGTGGCACCTCGTAAACCTGCCTGGAGAGCCTGGCCCTGCACACAGAGTCCCCTGGGCAGCTTTACAGAGTGATGCCTGCTTGACTGGCAGCTGCTGCTGCTTTATGGGAAACCAGCACATGTTCCCACTAAAAACCGGGAACAGCGGCTTGGGAAAAACTCCCCGATGCGTGAGAGGCCTCGGCCCCGCTCTCCATCTGGAAGGTGGCTCTTCCTGGCTTTTCCCCTCCATCTGGAAGGTGGCTCTTCCTGGCTTTTCCCAGCCACCTTGGATGTGCCTTGGACGCGGTTCAGCGCCTTGGTTGGCTCTGTGGACGCGGTGGCAGGACGGAGCACAGCCCGAAGCTGTTTCTCAGGGAGAGCTGTCACGCCAGGTTGTGGTGATGCTGAGCTGGGCACAGAGGGGAGGGTTTGGGTTGCTTTGGGATTTTTTGGTTTTGTGTTGCAGAAAAGTCTTTGCAAAATTAAGAGGCAAAAAAATTCAGAAATCTGGGAACGAGGTTGGGTGCCAGCTGTGATGACAAACTAGTCTGGAAGAGAAAATCCTGTCCCAAATCTGGACAAAGAAAGGAGCAGATGGGGGCAACTGGAGGCTCCTGCTGTAACCTATGGAAAATGCAAAGATTAAGTCTTAAAATAATTTTGGAAGCACTTGGATGGGCTATTTATTGAGTACAGTTGGTGAGGACACCACTCTGGAGTTGAATACCACACTAGCACGCCCTGCCTGGAAAGTTTGGGATGACCCACATCATGGGAGGCTCAGGGATGATGATCCCACTCTATTTTTCAGTGTTTCCTCCTTTTCCCAGCTGGCAGGCCACTGCTGGATCAAAGGAGGAGCCAATGCTCTCTGACAGACAAATGTCACAGCCATGAGGGGGGAACCAGAATCCTGGGKACAACCACCAAAGGATCTGGAGATTTGGGCAGGGATTTTTTTTCCTGTCTTAATTAAACAAGACCCCCGGTAAGTTTATTTACTCAGGTTTTGGCCATGGGAGTGCCTGCAAATGCCCAATTCTTTCTCCCACCCCTGTGCATGTCTCCTTTGCTGCCTGGTGTTATTCAGGCTGCACCCTCAACCCATGTGGAAAAAAAACCACTGACATTTCAAAGAGGGCCAGGGAATCTTGAAGGTTGGAAAAGCCCTCCAAGACAATCAAGCCCAACCTTTGACTGAACACCCCATGTCCACTCAGCCATATCACAAAGTGCCATGTTTCTCTGTTGTTTTCTGGATGCTTCCATGGGTGGTGACTCCATYACTTTCCTGGGCAGCCTGTTCCAATGCTTGGCCACTCTTTCAGTGAAGAATTTTTTCCTCTATTCAACCTGAACCTCTCCTGCCATAAATTGAGGATGTTTTYCCTTGTCCTGCTGATATTTCCCTTGGAAAAGAGGCCAACCTCACCTCTCCATGGTCAATACTTGCAACCACAGCACAAAGCAGCCACAGCTCCAGAAATCCCTAAATTGTTTGGTGGAGGCTGAAGGAGCACGCCAGGGAAATTATCAGCAAATTCCTGTGCTCTTTCCATGAGCATCCAGTGCTGGCAGAGTGTGGAATTCCTGGACAGGCACAGAGTGGCTGCTCCTGTGAAATTCAGGGACAAGTATCTTTTAATGCTGAGCAGAATTAGGTAATGATATTGCTTTGAAAAAGCTTCCTCTCTTTTCCATCTGAGTGCATTTGGGAAAGGCTGCTTGTCTTTAGGGTTATGTATTCTGGTTTTCCCACTGAAAAGAAAGAAAAAAAAGAAAGAGAGAAATACAACAAAAAAAAGGAAACCTGAGCTTTTTATTCAACCTTCTGCTTCAAAACTTGGCACTCGGAGAGAAATATCAAAAACTGTTTGTCAGGCACTGACATTTGAGTCAGTCTTCAAGGAATTTGAGATTTCTAGAGGTAATGAGGGAGGCTTATATGGGAAATCTCTGGAGWAACCCGTGTGCTCTGGGGAGTTCTGGGTGAGTTGTGTTGAGAGCAGCTTTTGGAAAGTGGAGCTGCGAGTTCCAGAAGCCTCTGACAGGAATAACAGAGCACGGGGAGATGTTGTGCAACACTTCCAGACCTCAAAGGCTCAGCAGCTCACCACGTTCCTGGGCAAAGCTTGGCTCCATTTTATTCCTTATTTTTGCCGGAGAGGTGCACTGGGGTATTGATGGTGAGTGGGTCATGAACTGGTGTCCCTAGTCCCGAAGGGCCATGGGATGTCCTGATCTTATGGAGAGCCCCTGAAATGGAGAATAATATTTCATGCATTGAAAATCTCATTCCCAGATGGAGAAACTGAAGCACCACCAGCATGTGGGGGAGGAATTAAATCTCACCAGGCTCGCCCCAGCTCCAGAGCTGAGCTCTTGGTCAGTGCCCAGAGGGTCCTGGCTGCTCTGTGTCTTGGTGTGTCACTCTCTGTGTGATATATCCTTCCAGGAAAATGCTGCCTGTTTAAAAGAGTGAGCCCCCTTTTWTAAGGCATGATTTGTGTTCTTGGGTGTAGGTCAAATAGCAGACACTTCTGATTAATGTAACATCAAGAGATGGCAAAAAAGAAATAAAAAATAATTTWAAAAAAAATCACATGTCTCGGTGGGAAAAAGTATAAAGGACAAACATCCAGTGCTGTTCAACATTTTGGGAGGTGGGGAAAGAAGCAGGAAAGATCATACCTAAACAGAAAGCCAAAGCCAGTGCTTGCAATTGCCAAGACATCAGCCAAAAGGAAAGCACAACTGTGATGGCAGTAAAATCATGTATGAGTCATGATGGGCCAAGAACAAGTTTGCTTTCTTTTCCCCCCTCATTGAGCAGATGATGATTAAAAGATAAATCATGCCTGGAGTCAAATCAAGTGATTGGATTAAAGTTTAGTTGAGTATTTAGAGACTGCTTGGGACACAATGGAAAGCTAATTGAAAACTTACATTTGTGAGACCCTTGAACTCTCCAGCTCTTAATAAAATACTACTGCAAAGTACACAAGGGCTCCCTGTGGGAGAGATTCCTCTCCACAAGTGCTTTTGCTCCTCAGGTATGTGGAGAAATGGAATTCATTTTCTCGACAAGTTCACCAAAGAAAGGCATGTTCGTGATCACAACTCAGCTGTTGCTYGTGGTGCAGCAACTTAATCTGTTCAGCTCACTGAAAAGCAGTGAAGCAAGACAAAGGAWAGTCACTTCTTGGAAAAGAAAATTTAAAATGAGGATTTAAACACTTCATTCTTTTAACTAGACTTTGTTCCTCTGAGCAGCTGGTATTCCAGAGCGACTGCTGCCTSCACTGGGCTGAAGTGACTCTGGAGTCTTAAAAACGATGTAAAAATTCCTTCTAGATGTGCTGTAGTGGGACATGCCACGCTTTGTTTGGGCTAATAATGTAACTACACTCTGGAATCACCCCCAGTTCTTAAGGAACATCCCCAGCCTCCCAAGCATTGTCCTTTCTGGTGGAAATACCAGTGAAACCCACAAATGAAGAGAATAAACTCCCCTCTGTCCTCACACACACRAACAGGCAGAAATGGAAAACCTGGCTCTTCGTGTGACCTCTGTGTGACAAAAGCACAAGCCTTCCTTGGGAATCCTGAAGGGAAGCTGCAGAAACTCTGTGGCCAGGTTCATTTGTCCCCTTTGCACTGTGATTGCCATGGGCCAAAAATGGGTGATGAATGGGAGCATGGCAGAATTACCTCCTCCACATGTGCAAGGTTTTATACTTCTCTAACTATTTTGACCTTTGGAACAGTTGTTTGGGGTTTTTTTTTTCTGCAGTAGGATGTGTTTGTGCAGAGACCACAGGTGGGAGAGAAGGTTTGGGGGCAGAATGGGGAGAAATTATTATGCTGATCAATATAGGATGCCTCAAAGAGTGCATTCCTATTGTTACTGTTAGAAGACATTTCCTAATATTCAAAAAGGTTTTTTGCCTTGTTTCTGGTGGTGTCTGTGACTCCACAGTCTGTCGCAGGTTCTGGCTTCCTCTTTGCCTTTTCCTTAGCTGAAGGGCATAGTGTGGCTCCCTATAATTTTTCACCCTGCAGCTTTTTCACCTTTTTAACTTCTTCACATGTGTCCAAGACCTCCTGGCATTCCCTTTCCTCAGGTCATGCAGTCACACCCTCACCTTTGCTAAGGCAAACACAGGTATCTCTGAAGCCCATGGCCTCATGTAGTTTGGCCATATCTGCTGGACACAGCTGAGGCAGGCGAAGATGAGGAATGTAGGGTTAATATTTTGGGGAAATTCATCTCACTTCTGCAGAGCTTTCACTGAGTGCATCCTGCCTCACATGCACCAAACAAGGAAAATCTTAAATTAGTCATAGATAAATGCCGTGGCAGACCTTCTGTTTGTGCTAATTAATGTCCATTATTTGCACCAGAACAGGCAGTTCCTCTGCTGTGCCATGTGCCCACGAAAGCAGGGCCAGCATTTTCTGCTTCTTCTTAACAGCTGTGCTTTGTTCTTCACTAGAAAGCTTTACTGTGTCTTCAAGTGATTGATGTGTTCTGGGAGGCCTGGGTGAGGAGCCATCAGTCACAAGTTATGGGACACTCCTTGGCGGATTAGAGGGAGATAGATCGGGAAGATTAATTAATTCATTTCTTCCCTCCATTGTTGCCGATTCCAAGAAGTTTCTCCCTGGAGCTGAAGCACGTGGGATGGACGCAGCCCTGGAGGTGACACCGTGCCTTGCTYGAGGTCAGCTGTCTGTGTGGGAGCTCTCTGTGTGGAGCTGCCAGGAACAGGATGGAGTGAGGAACACTGGGAAGCTGGAGAAGGCTKCTTTGGGGGTGATGGTGCTCACAGAGCACTGGGAAGAAAGGAGAAGGCTCAGAGCCTAAAGGGGCAGTGAGAGGCAATTTTTAGTGATAGGACAAGAGAGAATGGCYTCAAACTTCCAGAGGGCAGAGTGAGATGGGATATTAGGAAGGAGTTCTTCCCTGTGAGGTTGGTGAGGCCCAGGCACAGGGTGCCCAGAGAAGCTGTGGCTGAACTGACTGAGGTCAAGGTGCAGAGCGTCGCCTTGCATGGGAAAATTGCCTTGAATTTCCTCCTGACCATTGGGAAATGAGGAGCTGAGGGGGCTTTTGATCTGGTCTTGGTCCAAAAGAAAACTTACTTTTTGGTCTTGGTCAAAAAGAAAACTTACCTGCTTTCTAGCACATTCTGAGTTTGGAGAGCACATCTGGAATAATAAGTTGAACGCAGCCCATAGAGACCATAGAATCCTAGAACAGTTTRTGTTGGAAGGGATCKTAAAGAYCTCCTTGTTCCAACATCCTGCCATGGGCRGGGACAMCTTCCACTATCCCAGGGTGCTCTGAGCCCCATCCAGCCTGTCCTGGGACACTTGCAGGGATCCAGGGACATCCACAGCTTGTCTGGACACCCTRTGCCAGGGCCTCACCATACTCTGAGTATGCATCAACTCTGTGTAAGGGCCATAACAGGGAGTGGATTTGAAGTTCCGTGTCTGAGGCTGTGATATCTTGTGGTGTGGCATTTTATCAAATAACTCRTGTGTCTCCTTCCACTACAGCCACTGGATTTGATGAGTTGGGCTTTGTTTAAGTGCTTTGACTCAGGCCACAGCCTATATTGGGCCTCATAAAAAAGGTATGCATGATTTCAGGCTCTCCTCCCCTCCTGGATAACTCATCTCCTGCACTCTAATGAAAGTACTAATAATTATAACAATAGRAGATGTGCATTATCCTGAGGGCCTGTACACTGCGTCCCCCCCGAGGGCTCTTCTGTCAACTGCTCTTAATATTCTTGTGCTCTTTGCAGCCCTTATGGTTAGAAAACCTCCATGAGGGGGTAACACGCATAAAACACGACCCAGAACTGAACAAATCACGCTGGGTGGAGTCTGGGGACGCAGAGCCCTGGATGGATGCTTGGAGGACAGCACGAACATCTTCCTCCTGCCTTGGAGAACAACTGGGTTCGATTACGCGTTGCGCAAACTCGCTCTGGTTTGGTTTTCYCCTTGGAAGGCGAGGGCAGATGTTGTGTTCTGAGGCTGCCGTGGGGTTCCAGCCCCTGGGCTGCGTTTCAGGACTGAATCTCCCACTTTGTGATGCTCCTGTTGGGGGTGGGCAGGCAGCTGGAAGAGGCGTTGGGAGCTGTTGGATGTCTTTGCTACCCACCAAACACCCTGTGCTTTGTGTCTGTGGAAGTAAAGGCAATTTGGGGCCAAGGGACTCCAAAACCCACAGCATGAATGTGAAGAGATATCTGTGCTGAGCTCTGGGGCATCTCCATGGAGTGTTACAGGGTGCTAATATGTGTTTCCTTTRGGGGAAAAAAGGAATCTCCTGGCTGTGAGAGCCCAGAGTTTGTGCTGTGGCCATGGAAGTCCTTTGAGAAAGCCAAGCACGTGTGCTGGCCTTCCCCTCAAAGCAAATATTCTTTGTGCAAGCTAATAATTTTAGCAGGGATTCCTTTCTTCCTCTTGAGGAGAGTTAAATGAAGTTATGGGTCAGTGAGAGGGCATCTGTACAGAAYAGAGGAAGAATTTCCAAGCCTTGAGTGTAGTCCCTTCATTTGGAGAAGGCCTGGTCAAATTGGATTTCCAAAACATTTTCTTTATTAAAGATTTTATAGGTGCTTTTTGCTGGTTTGCAGAGGCTGTTAAGCCCCTCTGAACTGGTAGAACTCAATGGATGGAACTGACAAGAAGCTGAGGGAAGTTTAAACCATTTCCATCTGCAAAGCAGAACTTCCCAGTAGTTTCCACCATACTTGCCCAAGTTTCTGGATACAAATACTGTGTCATTTCCAGGAGTGAGCGATGCTGTTCTTCCTTCCAGCTGGTAAAAGAGCATTCCCATCTAGGCCTGGGAAATGCCAACACAGATCCAGTATGCCGAGGTTCTTCTGCATTTAGATTCTCAGGCTCACCCCAAATCCTTTTTGTTCTGAAAGAGGGGATTGAAAGCTCTCTGAGCAACTTCACTCATAATGTTCAGACCTCCAGCATGTAGGAATGGGGCAGCCAATAGCTCTCCTTGGGGCTGTAATATCCTCACTCAGAAACCACTTTAAATCAGAATCGAAGCTGGATGAGGACTGTGCATTCACCAGTGAAATTAATAACTGGCTGTTGAGTTTGTAGTTCCCTTGAAAAGGCATTGGGTAAAAAAAAYTGACTCGTGATGGGAGAACAGGGGCCAGAAACTGAAACTAATCTTAATGAAAAAGGGTATCCAACAAGCCACAGGGCTGTAAAATCTGCCTGATCAAATCTCCACTGGACCATACTTCCTTGCATCCCGATTTTGAAAGCCCAATTTCCTGCGAGATTGCATGATTATTATTTTTTAATCTAAAATGTATGGCCGCGAGGAAAAAAAAAAAAGAAGRAAAAAAAAGGCATTTTAAAATAAATAAATCTGGCGACGCAAATGAGATCATGGAGCGGTTTGCTGGAAATGCCGAACATTGTGTTGCCCAGAACTTGGCATTTATGGAAGTGACCAGCGGGGAGGAAATGGAATTGTTCTCATGGCCGGTGTCAACTTGGATGATCAAGCCACGCCGCAGATTTGGCATCCCTGATGGAAAAGTGAGGCTTTCCAGGCCGGTACAATCCCGCTGCAGAGCGTCAGTCGTTGCGTAGGTTGGGGTCGGCGAGGATTGACAACAGGGAGGGACAGCATTCTATGAGTCTGGCGCTTTCTTGTCCCAGATTAATGATCTTCCAATCTGGTTTTCAGGCACACAGACTCAGTCACACGTAAATAAAAAACAGAGGGAAGCTTTTAAGAGACTCAGATGCTTGGTATTCCAAGCAACAGCGAGAGCAATGCCTTGCGAAGACGCCCCGTTGAGTGAGAACATTGCGGGGCTTTTGTGCCTCACCTTTTCCCTGGGATTTCTCTCTGAAGGGATTCCAAGCTCTCTTTCCCACTGGGCTGTTGGTCCTGGTTTCAAATTAAAATTGAGTCTTGCCTTAGCAGGATTCTTCAAAAGACAGGTGCTGCTGGAAGGTGGTAAGGCCTCCTGAAGGTGTGATCCGGCCCCTGGGGAGGTCTCTTTGTAGGGAGATGAAATCTAAGGCAGCTGCTCTTCCTAAACTTGCCTGGTTGTGGAGAGGTCCCTATGTCTGGGAAGGATGGACCCAGCTTCCTGAAGGTCTCAGGAGCTGTGGTCCAGGAGGACACAGCTGTGCTAGAGGCACAGGAGGCTGAAGCTTGTGGTGGTGGTGGGTGGGTCAGCATAGGACAGGAGTTGCATCTAAGCAGTGCCCAGTGGCTCTGCAGGCATTTCTCAAATGGAATTCCAGGCAGAAAACCAGGCAAAGAAGGCAAAGCTGTTGTCATGTGGCCCTTCTTCTGTTTGATATTTCATGTGCCTCTGGTGGAGCAGCCCCACCTGGTCTGGTCAGGCTGTGCCAGCACGGCGGGCCAAGATTCAATAAAGTTGTTGTCTCCAATTAAAAAAAAACCAAAATCCCACACAAGAGCTGTAGGAATGGTAAAGCCACAGCTTGGCAGGGGACGGGCTTGAGCACCATTTCACTGCAGGAACAACATTAAAGCCTCATCCTATTCCCACTGAAATTGATGGCAAAGCCCCCACTGACCTCAGTGGGAGCAGAATCAGCCCCCCATTCATGGTTGGGGTGATTGCACCAGGGCCTCACTCTTGTTCTGGGGTCTGTGGCTGTTCCAGCGAGGCAACGCTGGCGAGCGTGGGTCAGGACAGGAGTTGCGTCTAATCAGTGCCCTGTGGCTCTTCGTGCATTTATCAAATGGAATTTCAGGCAGAAAACAAAGGGATTGAAAGGTTGAAAAACAAGGAAGGAATGTGCACTTGGCAGCTCTGCTAACCAGATGTTTGTTTCTCTTTCCTTGTTCTCAACAATGACTAAAAAACTCGTGAACAGTCTCAGGCCCAGCGCAAGGTCAGCCCGAAAAGTAGGTAAGAGGTGTCGCAACAAGGCGGAACGGACAGCTGGGGATGGAAAATGTTAATTTGTCCCAGGATCCGGGCCTGTGGCTCAGAAAGCAGGGCCCAGCCTCCAGAAGGCCCGGGCACATGTGCTCTCCCTTCCCAGCACAGGCCCCGGCGGGCACGCGAGGCTCTCCTGGGAGCCCGCGGCGTTCCCTCCGCGCTGGTGTGTGTGTGAACTGCTTCCAAGGGCAGCTGAGGGCTGCAGCCAGGGCTGAAATCAGCCAGAGCTGAGGGGATACACGTAAATCCATGCATCTATTTCCTGGGAAGTGCCTGAGCAGCGCAGCAGCAAGCTGGAGCTTGTGTGATTTTGTGGGAGAAAACAGCACTTACGGAACAACATTTTTCATTGCGTTGCGAGAACTGCCTTCCTGAAGAATCCCTGATTTTTTAAAATAACATCAGTGCAAAAAGGCAAAGTTAACAATTGGGAACCAGCAGCACAATGCTGTGAGGTTGCAGAGCTGTGAATTGGCTCTCTGCTCTATCACCCCTGACAAGGTGCACTTCTTCAGCAGCATCTCCTGAAGGCTGTTCCCAGGACCGGCATCTTCTTCCCTTGTCTTACAGAAAAAACACCTCATTAATCAGTCTGCAGGGGAAGCAGATAGATTTAAAAAAAATAAAAAGAAGAAAAAAGAAAATACTATTAATTTTTATTAGTAAGGAAACTGAGCCAGAGAGGTAGAAGTGACTCATTTGCGACTTGCTTGTCCATTAATGATGGGATTAGGAGCTGAGCTCTTGCTATCTGACCAGCTGGCTCTTCTTCAGATCACATCTGTCCAGTAGTGACTCCACAGCCAAACAGCAAGTTTGGCCAGGAGGCAGAGCTTTCCTAAACCTGTGTGCAGGAGACTGGGATTGCCTGACCTTTAATTTAAGTCACCATCACAAACAAATCATATTTTAGCAACTGGTTTTATCAGGTACCACCATTTTCAGGGAGAAAAAAAAAACAAAACCCAAGCAGGTGTATTTAAGTTATACAGAAATGCTTACTTGGGCTATGTGTGATGGTGAATCAGGATTTTGGATTTCCAGCTGGGTTAGGATCAGCTGCGTCAGGGCCAGCAGCTGCTCATCAGTACTCCACAAACTTGTCCAACTCAATGCTTGTGAGCATGACGTGGATTAATCTGTGGGTAAAAACCAGACTGCACTGCCCAAGGAGGACAATCCTGGGCAAAATCAAGCTGCAGTCCTCAGAGAAGAATGCTGTGAGTGTGGTTCCAGAGTGTCAGGAGGCTACGTAAGGGCAGTGAGGATGCTCCTCTCACCTACTTTTCCTGTCTCAGCAGCACTTGAATGGCCTCCCAAAGTCAGCCTTGACCCAAGGCCAAGTTGATTCCTGTCTATCCTACAGCATGGGGAGCAGCAGGGATGCTCCTCATGCCACCCCCTGGGCTCAGGGACACCATTAATGTGCTCAGGGAAAAGCAGATCTTGTCAAGGTGTAGAGGCAGAACAGGAAAGGAGGCTCCTTCTGGAAGAGTTCCTGTGCAAGAGTCCAAGCTCACTTTTATCCATGATCCAGCAGGGATGTGGCTGACCTGCTCTGATGTACCCAAGTCTGTCCATCCTTCTTGATGACATGGAGCTGTGCCAGGGGAGGGTTAGATTGGATCTCAGTAAAAATGTTCTTCCCCCAGAGGGTGCTGGGGCACTRCCAGGCTCCCCAGGGAATGGGCACAGCCCCAAGGCTGCCAGAGCTCCAGGAGCATTTGAACAATGCTCTCAGGGATGCACAGGGTGGGATTGTTGGGCTGTCTGTGCAGGGCCAGGGGTTGGACTGGGATTATCTTTGTGGGTCTCTTCCAGCTCAGAATATTCCATGATTCCTGTGGCTGAAGCAGTGTTTCCTCTGCCCATCAGCACTCCCTAATGCCCTTGGGCAAGGCAGACCGTCAGTGCAAGGGGTCTCTCCCTCACAATTARATCCCTTTTCTCTTGAGGCTGGGTGGTGTCATCTGCACGCGAGGTTTTGTTCCACGTTTGGGAGAAACACTGGCCAATCCTCCCTCCTCCCTCTGCTCCCCACATCTCTGGCTCTCTTCAGAACCACACGGAAAAGAAATCTTTGTTTGTTTATGGAGTTTCTGGGAGCCTCAGGTTTGTTTTCCTCCGTCCTCCCTCCTGCCAACGCTGGAAGTGCCAGAACATAAAAGAGAGTCATTTCTCTTGGAGCTGCCTGCCATGGTTGGAAGGAGCAGTGCCAGGAATACTCAGGAGAAATCTGCTCCTGATCTTCCCAGCACAGCCTTGCAGAGTGGAGGGATGGAGAACAGCTAAGCAAAGCATCTGGGCTGCTGGATGCCAGCAGAGCCTGCGCTCCAGCTGGGAATGTGTCGCTGTTCCCTTCAGGAAGGGCAGTGGCATGCAGAGCCAAGGCCAGAGGGAGGTGGTGGCCATCTGCCTGCAGCTTTTCTGTGCCCAAAAGCCTCAATTCACTGTGTGTTTAGTGCAGATGGTGAAGCAAAACCTCCACATCCACATTTTGGACCACTTAAATGCCTTTGTGGGCTTCAAGGATGGTCTCACCCAAGCCCCGTCTGCCTCCCGCCTGACCCAAAAGCTGCTTTGAAAACAAAGCCTTGCTCCTGCTTCAACCTGGGGAATGGGAGAGACCCAGGAAAGTCTGATTCTRCCTTCATGGGCTTCCAGGGTGGAGTCAAGCCCCCTTGTTCCCAAAAAGGTGTTGGTGGTGGGAGCCAGTGCGATGTCCAAGGAAAGGTGCTGAGCCCTGGCTGAGCTGACGTTGCACTGAGCTGCCCCATTCCCATCAGAGAGGGGTGATGCAGGGAAGAACCAAACTTTCCTGCAGCCCAATGTAGATGGTGGCAGAAAGCCTGAGGTTTTTGGGGCTTCTGGGTGGGACCAGCTGGAATTGGAATGCCAAAAAGCAGAATCTGCTCTGGCTTTGGTGTGGGCCTCACTCTGGGGGGTGGGAGGTGCAACCTGCAGCTGAAGGAGATTCAGGTTCTGGCATCAAGGTCGTCTGTGAGCACAGGAGAGCCTGCATGGATAAAAATCTGCTTCAGGCCACTGGGGGCTTAAAAGCATCCCACAGGAGATGGGATTTTTCAGTATGTCCCTTGTGTATCCAGGAAGCACAACTGGGGGCACTGCACAACCTGGTGACAACACGGGACAGCACRGTCTTCCTGTGCCCACCAGTTGTGATGCCTCACTGAGGGCAGCCAGGGGTGAGTGAATCCCTAACTGTGTGTGAGCCTTTCCTTGATCTGTTGCTGTTATTCCATGGCTTTCCTTGGCAGAGGTCTTTGTGARAGCAGGAGAGGAGCACTGTCCTTAAAGGTGGGTGTTTGGGGGCATTTTGCATCTTAATCCCTCTCAGCATTCACATCTGCCAGGTTTGGATTCCTGCCTGACCTTTTCCCTCTGCTCTCCAACCCTCCTGCTACTTGCAGCTCCAGGGACTCTTACCTTTAAGCCATCACTCAGAAGTCTCAGAAAATCCTGGGTCAAGGCCTAAATCCCCTTCTTTTCTACACCAGTACACAAATAACTAACTGAGCTSTCCCCATGTGAGCTCCCAAGTGCTGGGTTTGTGTTAGTCAATGTGCCGTGGAAAAAACAGGGTGAAAAGTTCAGGAAACCTCGATCCATTTCACAGCAGACCTGCAAAGCACAAATATTAATACCAATAAAACAAGGAGGGGGTAGTGGTGGAATTCGGTTGCCAGTGGCTGACAGACCTTCAAATCCTCAAACTGGGAGCAAGGCTTTTAATCCACACACAATAAACTGTCCCACCTCCAGCAGCAGGAGCAAACTGCCTTTTTTAAGGTGGATTATCACCAAAAAACCCACCCCAAAAAAACCCTGCCATTGCTGAGCTTTCCTGTAAGCCATCAGCCTGGATGTATTTTATGAYGTGATTTATAGAGAGTTTGTTTCCTAAGACTCAAAGCAACATTGCTATAAAAGTATAAAAGATGCATGTTTTGGTGGAGGATGAATGCCACTGCCTTTTTTTTTCCCCCTCGTGGGGAATCTTCTGGGTGGGTTAGCACCACTTGGAAAGATGAATTCTTCCTGTGTGGGCATCCACTGGCAGCCTGGGAGGAGATTATTGTGTCATCATCCTCCTGGTCAGCAGCAGCAGCCCCACGGCTGCTCCTCAAGCTCAGAGGCTCAGAGGTTAATTAAGGAGTTGGAAAACAAGGGGAATGTGCTTCCTTGCGCTCCCATCACCAGCCTGGCTGATTCCCCCCCTCTGCAGGCATTTCCACGTTTGTTCTGCAGAAGGGTTTGAGCGTTGCTGTTGCCTGTTTAAGTCATGGAATAGATTAGATAATCCCTAGGCCTTTTCCACCTCTAGCACTTGTGGTTCTGCTTAAAGAGCTGTCAAGTCCTGGATTTAAAAGGGCAGAACAAGCCAAGGCTTTTGAGGTTCTGCTGGGAGGATTACAACTTGTAACACATTCCAAAGCCTTCCAAAAGCGCCTGCAATTTCAGGTTTCCGGACAGAAAGTGTTATTCATCTTTCTGCAGATCTTCTTTGGAGTTCATCACACAATCCCAGTTTTCCTTCTGCATGAAGATCACACTAGCCTGAGACTGCCTTTGGTGGGAACATGCCCTCCCTTTCATCATTTTTGACTAAAGATGTTTGCCTGTTGCTGGAGCAAAACAAATTTCCTTACAGTAAAAAAATAAAACAACCCTGCATCTGCCAATTTACTTTTAAATGTGGCTCTTGGAATTTATAGGAAAGTAAAAGGTCCCAGGGAAGTGAATTGTTGTCTTGTAACCCTGCCAAGTGTACATTAAAAAAACCAACCCCTGATATGTCTTTGGCCTCCTTGCTTTTATTGTGATCTATAGGCTGCCCATAACCATCGTATCTCCGATGATGAGGGAGAGGGCTGGGGAGTCGTTGAAGGAGGTTAAGGAGCTTCCCACCTCCAAATCATGTCTCTGACCTTGGCTGGCTGCTGCTTTTTTTGTAGTGAGTCCTCACAGTGGAGGACCCACTGATTTGTGGCAATGCTGAGGAATGACCAGAGGCACGTTGGTGGAGCATCCCTGGAGCCAACAGGGCTGCACCCATTCAGCCAGAAAATCTGAGCTCTTCCCTGGAAAGCTTCTCCCAGTGGAAATACTGGGGGACACCATGGGACACATCCATTGGCCTGTTTTGGTCTCTGGAGCCCAGAGCTTGGTGGCTGTGGGCGCAGTGTTTGCCCTGTCACAGGTGAGTTAGCAAGGTCTGGCAAGTGAGTTAGCAAGGATCCTTCTCCTCCCTAAGGAAAACCTGGAAAACTTTGGTGGTGAGCCTCAGTCTCTGGGTTTGTGTGGGTTTGGGGGAAGGTTTGGTAATCTGGCATCTGGATTTGAGGCTGTAAATGCTCCAGAGGCTGTGGGCAAGGAGTGTGGGCTTGGGGAAGGGAGAGGTTGCTGGGTTTGTGTTAATCAATGTGCCATATGGAAATGACAATATTAACATTATATTCTGCTATCATGGCTCCTCAACAATGCTGCTGGAGTTTGCCCATCACTGTAACCACAGTGCTCACTTCTGATGGGACAGCATTCCCAGGAAGTGTCTGTCATGAATTCCAAGCCTGCTTATGCAGTGACATTTCTATGCCAGTCATCAAATTCCATCTGACAGGGTCTGCTTGTAAATCAGAGTAACTCCTTAGTGCAAAAGGAAATGGATTTGGGAGACACCAGTTCACAAACCTTGTGGTGGACACGAGACATTCACTCACCATTCCTTTCTCCATCACTCAGCTGGATTAAAATTCCAGTTCTCTCAAAGCAGACCTGGATTTCCTGCTCTCAGTAAGGAGTTGGCTTCCTGGTTTTGTGTAAAACCCAAATTTTCTTTCTAAAACTTCAACCTTTGAAATGGGGTGGATATCTGAGCTAATTCTGCAAGTACACCTGCGTTTTATGAATCAGATCTTCTCTGAAGCTGGCACCTTCTTTCAAGTCACAAAAGATCCTAAGATGAGGAAATGTAGAATTTCCAAGGTTTGGATGGGAGTAAAACTGTATCCTTGCCACTCAGAAGAAATCTGTTCCATAAATTGAAAATTCAATTATAAGGATCTCAACACTTGGGGATGATAAAAGCATCCGTTTACCTCCATGGCAGCATAAAACATCCTATGCCAAATTTCCTTTTTCCTTGCTTATATTTTGATTTTTTTTTTTCAGGGACATTAAGGAATGATGATGCTTTGCTGCTCGGTAAAAAAAATTTGGCTTTTTCCTTCATAGTTTTCCTTTCAGCAATCCACAGGCATCACAGGGGTGGAGGAAAAAAAATTGGCCTATAACTTTGCCCAGCTCAGGGAAAACACACAATTAGCATTGCTGCAAATTGCTCCTGGATTAAATTGGTGAGTTGAAAAGTGGAGAAGCCAAAGACCCCTGGAAATTGGAAAATTTCCCTCTTTGCCTTGGGATGTTTATGATCCGAAGGCRTCAGTTGTATCTCTGGGCCTCGTTTCCCTAAAGGAGCATCCCTTGGGAATATTCTCTGTTGGAGACATCAAAGCCAAGCGGGATAAACTGGCATGGGAGCATGAGGGAAAAGGTGAAGGCTGTGGGAAACGATGCCTGCAGGCTCTGTGTTCCACATCAAGTGCAGGCTCTCCTCAGCCTTAAAACCAGAGCCCCATAAAGCTCTGGGTGAGCTCCTTAATGGGTGTAAAATTCCTTGCTGCCCTTGTTCCCACAGCCTCTCACCTGGCTGGAGCTGGGAGAGCAGCAGCAGGGAGGCAGCTGGAACTCTCCCAGGGTTAGGGAACTGCTCCAGCCCTCCCCAGGTGCAAAGGTGAACATCCTGAGGAGGGACGTGCCCAAATCTCACAGAAAATCATGGCAAATTAGGCAGTTCTTGGCCTTGGGCTTCCACGTTTTGTAGCGTGGGGAGAAAAGGAGGGCATGGAGAGGTGAGGTGGAATTCTGACCATCTCTGTGGTGCAGTTTGGAGTGCCCAGCTCCTTCCTTTAGAGCCCCCTGGCCTCCCTCCCACGGGTTTTTTTGTTCCATGTGTAAGACCCCAAGTGGTTCAGCCAACAAGGATCAGGCATGAGGGGAGCAGCAGGCACGGAGCCCCTTGGAACAGAGAATTCCTGAGGTCAAGGGGCTGGGAAAAAACCATTGCCAAAGGATCGGAAATGCTGATCCACTCAGCTGTCCATTTTCACCCCAATTACTGGGGAGATGCCAGCCCCAACCCACCCCATGGCTGGGAATAAACCATTCCCTAACCTCGCCTYGCCCCCTCGTGCAAAACACACCCCAAACCAGCTGAAATGTCCCTTGTTCTCAGTGAATGCTACCAAAACAACCGTGGGGAGCTGAGACATTTGGCTTCTAATAGAAACAGAGTGATTTACTGCAGACTCTGTGTAGGAAATGAGAATTTTGCCCCTGTGGGATGAGTCTGGCCCTGCCCCAGGCCTCAGCTCTGGGAACCAGGGGCAGAGTAAGAAGGAGCTCTTTCAAAGCACATAACAATTGTCATCTGGAGAGGGCAGCCACCAAGGAGCTGCATGTTTTGGAGTGTTTTTAAATAATGGAGAGATSTGGGCTTTTTTCATTAGCCGCAGGCTATGGGAGCTGTTGAGCTGAGTGTTGTGTGTGACAGGGATGAGGGATGGCCCTGCTGTGGGGCAGGTGGGAGGGATTTGAAGGATGCTGTAGGGAACAAGTGGCTGAGGAGCAGCTTGAGGTCGTGGCACAAGCTCAGGCCTGGCWCCTCCTCACAAAACCCCTGAGAGCCATGTCTGCCCTCCTTGGTGGGAGGGAGAGGCGCAGCTGCCAACGCCCCTCAGCCCTTCYCTGCAGGCAGGTTTGGTCCATTCAGAGACCTTGGGCTCTGAGGAATTCCTCCTCATCCCACCAGTGAGTGCAGCATCCCTCAGTCATCTTCAAACTGTGGTGTTTTCAGAGACCCTGACCCCCAAGAACATCATAGCGTGATGACAAGGCAGCAGCTAAGGTGGGTAAGTTATTCCATGAAGAGTGGGGCAAACTAAGCCTGCACTCTTGTATGGAGATGCACTCTTTTTAYGTYCATTCTTCTCACTACAACTCATTTCACCCCATTCTGTCTTTCCTCCCGACAAAGGGAGGAAATGATGAATCTGACTCCATGTTTTTAAAAGGCTAATTTATTATTTTATGATCTATATAATATTAAAGAATACTATACTGAACTATACTAAAGAACAGAGAAAGCATACAGACAGAAGGCTACAAAGATAATAATGAAAGCTCGTGAATCTCTCCTCAGAGTCTGACACAGCTTGGCCCCTGATTGGCCAATAAGTCAAAATAATTCACACCAGAAACCAATGAAACAACCACCTGTTGGATAAACAATCTCCAAACCAYATTCCAAAGCAGCAAAACACAGGAGAAGCAAATGAGATAAWATTGTTTTCCTTTTTCTCTGAGGCTTCTCAGCTTCCCAGGAGAGAAATCCTGGGCAGAGAGATTTTTCAGATAATATGACGGTGACATTCAAACCCTGCCATTTTCCACTCTGCAGGGTTTGGAAACCCTCTCAGGAGGGTTTGGCAAGCCTGTGGAAACAGCTCCATACTGGCATCATTCTGCCCTTAAAAACGCCTTGTGTTTTAGGAMCAGTGGATTTGCAGGTGTGGATGGTCCCAGGTGGGGATGGACCACAACCAAAAGCCTGGACACAGCATCCTGCTTCCCCTGGGGAATGGCAGCTGTGTCCCRCAGAGCTGGGAGCTCCAGGGGCGCCACTGGAGGCCAGGTGGAGCCTGTGCAGCCCTGGTGATGGGAGCTTTGAGCACACTGGGGATTTTCCTGATTAAATCCTGCTCCCCCCCCCCCCAGCTTCATCCCAAAGGGAAACTGTTTAACTTTGTGGGGGAAGTCAAGCACTGGAGCACGAGGAAATGCCAGATTTATAGTTGCCACTGTAATCTCACACATGTGCTTTGATGCAGCCTTCAGTAACCTGACTCCCAGCGCTTTTCCTAGGAGCCTGCACTGCGAGCTGAGTTTTGACTGCCCACAGAAGTTTGGATCAGGCATTTCCAGCCTTGGAATGCCTCATTCTCCCACCCAGGCAGCTCCCTGGCACAGGTGATGGGAGTGTGTGCAAGGTCAGAGTGCACAGGGGTGACTTTGAGGGTCCTGCACCCAGCAGCTGGCAGGGATTGTCTCTGCTCACAGGAAAATGCAGTTTTCCAGGTCTTCTGCTGCAGGGGGTTCATTTTTCCAGGCAGTTTTGAAGCATGGTGGCATCTGAAACCAAGGCTGAGCTCTGAGTATCCTGTCTGGGAAGCCCCAGAAGTGCATGCCCACCGATCCCAGCTGTGTTTGCTACAGCATGAAAGAAAGCAGAATATTCTTTCTGAGAGGATGGGCTTCATATCTTGTTGATCCATGACTCTGTTCAGGAATTAATATTAGAGGTATTCCCTAACTGCAGGGCCCAGTACCAGCACGCTGTGGGCAAGTTTTGGGGGAGCTAAGAGAGTGCAGCCTGGATGGGAAGGCATGGGAGGCTGGGAAAATCAAGGCACTGACTGGGAAATCAAGGTACTGGCTGGGAAATTCCTTGGTTTCTGCTTTTGGGTAAGAGCGAGCCCCATCCTTGTCTCCCTCTTCAGGGTTGATATAAACAAATGAGAAAGCCATTAATAAAAAAGCCAAAAMAACAACTAATGGAGCTTCTTAGTAAAAATACATTGGATAATACTTTGGATGGGGTGCCAGGGATGTGTGGGATCACTCCAGGCTTGAACTACCTTCATAGCTGCAGGAATTTAGGGTTACTTACATTACCTTAAGGTAGAAGCTATGACTCCAAGGAGCGGAGGGGATTCATATCCTTTGGAAGGAGAAATGACACATCCCCTTAGAGGTGGGATGTGTCTCACAGCTCCAGGGGCTGAGCACGGACATGACTCAGGGGGATTCATCGGAAATTACTCAGGGAGCTGTCAAAACACAGCTCCACTGCCCTCGGAAATTGGTCATTTGAAGCAAATTTGTCTGCAGATCACTTGGAACTGATTTGACACCGTGTGGTAGCAGATCTGAAGGCTGAATAATCATGTGCTTGACCTAATCTTGCAAAAATCTTCACACTAATGACTAATAGAAATTCCCTGTTTAAAGAAAACATCTGCACGTTGCAAATCTCAAATGTTTGGAGGTCCCCGGTTAAGACCATCCCTGAAAAACAATTTTCATTTCCCCAGTGATTTACAGTGCYCAGTTTACTGTGCTGCCTTTTAAGTTGTCTGCTGGGATCCAGTTCAGACATATCAGAGGATTCYTGTCTATCTCAGCCTGGGATTTAAAATTGGTCCCCTGGCCTAATTCATATAACACCAGCAGTGACAACTCTCAACTAAAGGTGCAATAAAAGGGAGAGGCTGCAGGAAGACAGATGAAAACCAGGCTTTCCTTGGAAAAGCAAGTGTTGACTTGCTCCCAGCCCATAAATACCTCTTTGGGGAGAAAATTTTGGATGTGAGAGCATTTTCTGCAGAAGGTGAAGACACAGGGATGTATCAGCTCAGGAGAAGGCTGTCAGAAGGCCACAATTCCACAGCAGGGAAGGCCATTCCCGTTCTCACCATTCCCGTTCTCACCATTCCCATTCTCAACATTCCCATTCTCACCATTCCCATGCTGCTCCTGGATTGCACTGAAACCACTTTGGATGTGGGGAGAAATAAAGAGTCTGATTTTTCAGACTCATCTTAGTTCACTTTAGGACTCGATGAGCTCTCCATGGAGAGAGAAAAGAAGAGGGAGGGTGAAGGAAGAAGGAAASTCTTGACTACAGATTTGGAAGCAATAACAGGGAGAAGCCAGGAGGAGAAATGCAAACAGAAATGCAATGACAGGAGGAGAAAATGCCAACTTTGGAATGCACCTGATGTAGCTCCTTGCCAGCCAGAGGGGCAGGAGCCACAGGAAGGAGCTGTGAGGGTTAAACCACGGCCACAAACATCCACCACAATATTTCCATTTTATGTGTTCCTTGAGTGTTTTGTTCACTGAGCTGCAGATCCATTTGCCTCCTAAATAAGTGGGAATTTTTGACCAAAAAGAGGAGATATTTGAGGGCCTTGCACGCTGGACTCTTTGAAATCTTGCAGATGGAGAAGAACATGGAGGGCAGTGGGTAAAAGCACAGAAATGGAGAATTAGTGCTCCATCAAATCACTCCGGCTGTTTGCCCAAATCCATGGGCAGGAGCGGGTAAATGTGGGCCAGGGCACCCCTTCCCAGCACCAAAATCCCTCATGTTCTGCTGCTAATGATTCCCTTCATTCCCATGGAAAGAAAGACGAGCTGAAGCAAATCGGCATTCTGGGATGTTGGGAACCGCTGGAACAAACTGGGATCAGGAAATACGAGGACAAGGTGGGGTTCAAAGGGTAGGAGTGCAGGTTCCCAAATAAAGGGGTGATTATGTGAGCATTTAAGGAGGGATTAGAATTGTAGGTGATAATTGTAAGCAGCTGGAAAAGGAGGCCGTAAAGAGGCAGAAATAAAATAAAAGACAGGTGGAAAAAAAAAGAACAGATGAGAGAGGAGTGGTGGGAATCCGGCCCCAATTAAAAATATGAAAACAAATGCTCTGGTGCACCTCATTTCAAAGGACCATTGGAGCTAAAGGTAACAGCACATGGCAGAAAGCGTAAAGCTCAAACCCAGTTTAACCGAAATTTAAATTTAGTTTAACCTAAATTTGCTTTTCAGAATAAGAATCTAYCCCAAGCCCTTCATACATAACCTGATACAAAACCTGACTTCTTTGCTGTATTTCTTTTCTAATTCCCCTTGCTAGAACCACCAGATTCATGGAAAATCAATTTGTGTTTAGGCCATGGAGGAAACAAGGAGGTGTCCTGCGTTTCCAATCTTACTCTGGGGGGTTTCACCCCTGTGACAGTTTCAGYCCTGTGACACCTATCAGGAGCCCAATGAAGAAGAGGAAGCAAATTTACAGTAGGAACAACCTGGTCTAGTGGAAGGAGGTTGGAATGAGATGGGCTTTAAGGTCCCTTCCAACCCAAACCATTCTGTGATTCTATCAGTCTACAATAACATTTCTTTTGGGGCCAGAGGATCAAAAGAATCCTGAAAATATTTCTCCTTCTCCACCCCCCCCCAAAAAAAAAAATCCTAAAATATTCTCTTGAATTAAGCTGAAACATCATGTTTATAACCAGCCTTCTCATCACTGTGAATGCCTTTACAGAGTAGGGAATTGTGCAATAAATTTTATAAATTTAATAAATTTATGAATTTATAATTGTATAAATTGTGGCATAAATTTTATTCAAGTTCATAGCTTGAAAGARACTGATGGAAACAGTGGGAGAGGGTTTGAAGTTGGAGAGACCCTGGTCAGGTCTTCTGTGTTGGGGAGGGTGTGGCCAGGTTGACCCATTTCTTTCATATAAATAAAGGAATTCTGTCTCCCATTTCTGTCATGTAAATAAAGGAATTCTGTCTCCCATTTCTGTCATGTAAAGAAAAGGAATTCTGTCTCCCACTTCTGTCATGTAAATAAAGGACTATCAGCTCCAAGCAGGGGCAATGGTTCAGTGATTTGGGGTTTGGGAGGTCACCACCCACATTTTGGCTCTTCCAGACCCTTGTCAATGTGAATTTGGGCTCCTATCCAAAATGTGGCAATTCAGCCAAAGACAGTGTTCWCACAATTAAATTGGAACCAGTGCAGGAGGTCACCCACAGCTCACCAGAGCTCTCTGTTCTGCTGGGTCACCTCAACTCCTTTAAAAGAAAAAAAAAACAAACAACCAAAAAACATCCAGAAAGAGAAACTAAAAACCCAGCAGGGACAGCACATTTCCAGGCCTGCMGTCTCTTGTGACTTTTTAAGTTGTTCTAACTGCTTTGCTTCCCCTTAAAGTGTTTCAGGCAGCCCTGGGAAGTGGTGGCTGAGAGGGTCCAGAGCAAGGACCTGGGTGTGATCCATCGTTGCACTTTTYCAGCTTGGCTGTAAAAAGGTGTTGGACATTTTAAGAGGTGCATCTGCCCAGGGTCCAGCTCCCTGCAGGAAACCAGGGGGCCAGGCTGGTTCTCCTCCAGCTTTTTTTGCCATGAGTGGTGTATGTTCACTGCTCTGCCATCCGCTGCATCTGCCCAGCTGTTTCACTGACATCAGTAAAGCTATTCCTCTGCTTTTAGGCTTAGAGTAACCCTTAAATCCAGCAGGTGCATGTGGGTTGTACCAGCTGATTTTTAAGCAGGTTTTGGACACTCCTTTTTTTCTCACTGATTACATCCAGAATGTGGGTTTTGCTTCTTGGTGGATCTAAACCGAAGCAGGAGAGAGGTGAATCTCTTGGTTTTATCAGGTCTGTGTCAATTAGGGGTTTATTTGCCCCTCATTTATTTGCCCCTCATTAATATCAGGGCTCATCATGYTTCTGTTGGGCTTAGCTTGCATTGTCTGTGTCCATGTCATCCATCCTCAGGGATGCAGTGATGCAATGTCTGTGCCTTCCAGGAACTGTCTACCCCATCAGCTCCCTAGCTGCTTTTGAGGGCTTTTAAACCATTAAAAAAAAATTTRAAAATTAAAACTTGCAGCCAYTCACCCTCTGGTTTTCTTGCAGTTCTTCCAGCTGCCCAGTGGCCACCACCCTCTGCAGGGATAGTCACTCTCAGGAGGGAAATCCCAGTGACCAAAGACCTTGTGCAAAAAGCAGGGGAAAAATGCTGGAAGGGTGCTGGGGAGCACAGCAGGAGTGTGAGAGATGAAGGCAGGGATGAAGGGTCAGCCATGAAACTTCTCCCCTGTTTCTCTCAGGTCTCATCCAGCTGACTCCTTGGCAGCTCTTCCCTCGCAGCCCTGGCCCTGCCAGTGCCTCCACATGGCAAAGAAACAGCAGAGTCTCAGGTGTGTTAAAGTGGCCAAAACCAGGCACATTCCCTTTTTCTTGCCGTTGAAAAGAGGGGTGGGGGGCCCTTTGAGCAGGCTCTGAGCTRTGGCAGCCCCATGGCTGTGGCACACACTCCTTGAGGTGGGCAGCACCTCGAGGGCTGCAGTTTGGGTTTAAAAACTGGGTTTTACAGCCTGCTTTTGAGAGGGTGGTGGCTCTCAGCGTGTGTGCGAGCACCGGGCTCCTCCGCTCAGGAATTYGTGGGTGCAAACAGCTGGAGGAGCTGTGGGAGAGATCCTGGCTCCAGGGACGTGGCTGAGGGAGCAAATGGCATTTTGAGGTGTCTGCTGGCCCATTGCTTCACTTCCTGGCCTCCCCTCCATGTGCCCCCAGMCTGGGAGATGTGGGAAGCACGTTGCTGTGGGGTTTTAAAGGACTTGGCAGTGGGGGAAGTGTCAGGGGAAAGATAAAGCCAGAGGTACCTTTTCTTGTGGTGTGAGCTGAAGATTATTGCAGGTTTGGGRCTCTTGGGCAAGGATTTCGCAAGAGAGTCTGTTTTGTAACTCTTTTATTTTTTTTTTATTTTTTTTATTGTTTCCTCTGAAGACAACATGCTTAGCTGGCTCATTACAGCACTTACCAAGAATTTGTCCTAGGACAGGATTCATTAATGGGGCTGTCAGCACGTTGGTTTCCCACCACGGTTCTCTTTCATGGCCTCCCTTGGGGAAAAGGCATCTGCCCAGGGGAAAATGCTTATGGTGATGGGCAGGCTGCAATCTCCTTTTCCTCAGAAGCTGCACTGATCTTGGGGATTGAAAGATGTTTACAAGGGCTTTAACCTAAAGCCTTCTGGAAGTGGTTGCAGTTTGGGACACTTGTGTATGTCAGCAGCAAATATCATTTTGGTTACCTGCTGTTCTGACCTGAGAGGGGATCCAGGGAAATGCCTGGRGAAAATATTTGAGGAAAAAAAGCAGAGGCTGTTCAGCTTTGATTGTGGTTGTCCTGAGCAGGGCTAGGAGTTGGACTTGATGAGTATGGAAATACTTTGTTTCTTATACTGAGCTCTTTGTGATTTCAAAGTGATTTTTCTTGGTGTCTGGGCCCCGTCTGACCCTTGTGGAGGGGAAGGAGGACATTTTAGGATCTCCTTGCACTAATAGAGGAGCCCTGCAGTGATAACCTTGCTGGCTCTCTCCGTATTTTCTCCTTGGAGCAGGTTCTTGGCAGGATATCAGGGTGGCGGGATGAGCACGAGCGCTGCCGATTCCTGGGGGTTTCATTGTCTCCTTGCCACCTTTCCCCCGTCCCTTTTTGGAATCACAAAATCATTTAGGTTGGAGAAGCCCTCGAAGACCATCGAGTCCAAATGTTCTCCCAGCCCTGCCAAGGCCACCACCAGCCATGTCACCAAGTGCCACCTCCACAGGGCTGTTAAACGCCCCTAGGGCTGGTGGCTCCACCACACTCTGAATAAATGTCTCTGAAAATCCCATCTTTCCACCCAGTTATCCCACTTTCTCACGGCACATGCTCTCCCACCCAACTCTTCTCTTCCCTCTTGCCACATATGACTTGCATTAGCCCTAATGGGAACTTTCCATGCAAATCTTCCCACTCAGCTCACAGGGATGGCTCCTACTTGACAAGATAATCTCACCCATGTGGAGAGCTTTTCAGCTGGGGTGGCATCACAGCTCAGTAAAATTTAAACTCATGGACCTAAAGTTAAAAAAAAAAATAAAAATTAAAAATTAACACCTCATTTGTGGGCAGCATGTCCAGCACGTGCCAATGGGAGCTGCTGGGTAGACCTAGAAGGAGAGACAGGCACRACAGTTAAGGGAGGAGCTCCCCAGAGAGGACATTCCAATATTCCTGGGGGTTTTTTTCCAGGAGCTGAAAAGATCCAAGTATCTGTGTGTGGCAAATGTCTTCCACCCAGGAGTGTTTGCAACAGACTTCTAGAATCTTCTGCTTCCTGCAGTTGCATAATCACAGGATCACAGGATCGTGGAATGGTTTGGGTGGGAAGGGACCTTCTAGTTCATCCCATCCCATCCCACCCCCTTGCCATGGCCAGGGACACCTTCCACTGTCCCAGGKTGCTCCAAGCCCCAGTGTCCAGCCTGGCCTTGGACACTTCCAGGGATCCAGGGGCAGCCACAGCTGCTCTGGGCAGTGCCAGGGCCTGCCCACCCTCCCAGGGAACAATTCCCAATTCCCAACATCCCATCCAGCCCTGCCCTCTGGCAGTGGGAAGCCATTCCCTGCGTCCTGTCCCTCCAGGCCCTTTTAAACAGTTCCTTTGGGATGCTCCACTCAATCCTCAGGATGGGCTAGTACACTCAGGATTGAAAGCAACATCCAGAATCAGATATAAACATTGGTGAGATTTTCTCCAGGATACCAAAAAAAGAAGTGTTTCATATTGCACAGGAGGCCACAGTGCCTGCCTTCTGTGGAGTTTTTGTTCTTAAACACTTTGGGACTTTGAGATGGCCTGGAAGTGACCATGGAAACAGAAACCACATTGGGAACAGCTCTAAGAATCATAAGTTAATCTGTCCCAGGACCTGTATGTGTTCACCTTTATTATTTCTTCAAATCTTCCATTTTCCTCTCTTTTTTTTTTCAATTTGTGGGATGCAGGCTTGGAGCTTCAGGCTGGWACTGAGTGGAATTCACGTGTCTGAACCCAAAATGTTGCTGTCAAGACTTGGGGAGAAGGTGGGAGGGGGGTGTTGCCATCACAGTGTACATCCCATGTGAAAAACCTGGCAAAGTCCTGGCAAAGGGATGTTCCCAGATGTGCTACAGAGACTTTGGCCATCGTGGGATGTGCACATTTCCCTTTCCCCTCTTTGTTCCAGAGAGGAACATTTCACCCACGACGACTCGGCCGCGCTGCCAAAAAAACAAAGCGCTGCATGATGAGAGAGGGAGATGCTCGTTGAAAAAAAACCCAAATGATGCCTTTAAAATGTGAAATAAAGGTATAAAAAAAGTAGAGCCAGCTGCACGAAAATCCCCATAAATCGTGGAGATTTCTGCACCGGGATGGAGTCACTCAGTTGGGAAGGTTGAGGTTCCTTGAGGAATGACACAAGGAGGTTGTCCAACCCCTGTCCCAGCAGCAGGACAGCCTGGCTAAAACCCATCCTATCCCTGCGGGATGAGACCTCAGCTCACACCTCAGCTGCCCCTGGGCTGGGGGTGAAGCTGGATGTGGCCAGGCATGAGGGAGAGGGGGCGGGGGGTGAGGCTGGCTATCAGGAGAGATCCCTCCACYGGAATGGGCTTCCCAGGGAACTGATGGAGTCACCAYCCCTGGAAGAGTCCCAGGCYGTGTTAYAAATGTTAGAGTCAGAAAATAAACTGTTGGACAGGGCTTGGACCACCCTGGGATAGTGGAAGATGTCCCTGCTCATGGCAGGGGGTGRGACTAAAKKRTCCTGRAGGTCCCTTCCAACMCAAACCACTCCGGGATTCAATGTCCATCCCAGCTAAGATTTTAGATTTAAAATTTTTTTTTTTGTCCTTCCCCAGAGGCTGTTTGGGCACCTTAAGAGGCTCCCCAGGGAAGGGGTCACAGCACCAAGCCTGGAAGAGYTCAGGAKCCCTTGGACATTGCTCTCAGCCATGTGGTTTGGGTTTAGGCACTCCTGTGAGGAGCAGGGAGCTGGGCTCGATGGGCCTGGGGGTCTCTCCCAGTTTGGGATATTCTGTGATCAAAAATGAATTCTCCTCCTAATGGGGAACGTTTTATCCTGGCTCCTGCATCCATCACCGGCAGGAATGATGGGAATTTGAGCTCATTCCTGATGTGCTGGWGCATGGAATTGTCCCTGCTCTTGCAGACTTGTTGCAAGACTTCCCTTGTCCAGATCGATCTATACTTGGTCTACATTTTGGACAGTACAGCTGGTCTTTTTTCACTTTTT
>JACDOX010000360.1:22442-35511 GCA_014549065.1 Cardinalis cardinalis | reverse complement strand
ATTTTTTCATTTTTTACACTTCTTTAATTTTTTCACTTTTTTCAATTTTTTCACTTTTTCTTCACTTTTTAAACTTCTTTAATTTTTTTCACTTCTTTCACTTTTCTCACTTTTTTCATTTTTTCTTTTTTTTCACTTCTTTCACTTTTCTCACTTTTAAAACTTATTTAATTTTTTTCACTTTTTTCACTTCTTTCACTTTTTTCACTTTTTCCATTTTTTAACTTCCTTCATTTTTCTCACTTTTTAAACTTCTTTAATTTTTTTCACTTTTTCACTTTTCTCGCATTTAAAAATTCTTTAATTTTTTCACTTTTTTCATTTTTTCACTTCTTTCACTGCCTCTTCAGCCCCCAGGGCTGTCAGCTTTGCCACTGCTTCTGCTCACTGTAATGCTGTGGTTTTGCTCCCTCRGCCCTCATGTTTTGAATCACTGCTGCTCTGGGGGAGAGGAAGTTGCTTTCCATGCCCTGGATGCTATGAAGGGAAATCACCAACTGTCTGATCATCATTATTATTTTATAATTTTTTTTCCTGCCCTTAGAACACTGAGAGTAATGAATGTGCTAAACCCCACAGCAGCWGAAAGCCGAGGAGACAGGACATCTATTTATAAAAATAAAGGCAGAAGTTGCCCCCAGCGTTCACAAATCATTAGGAAGCTAAACCATGGTGTTTTTCGCAGGGGAAGAGACAAGAATCTGACTCCATGTTTCTGAAGGCTGATTTATKATTTTATGATAYCTATTATATTAAAAGAAAATGATATACTAAAACTATACTAAAAGAACAGAAGAAAGGATTTCATCAGAAGGCTAGCAAAGAAAGGAATGGCATGATAATAAAATCTTGTGACTGACCCGAGAGTCTGAGCCAGCTGGACTGTGATTGGCCATTAATTAAAAACAACCACGTGAAACCAATCACAGGTGCACCTGTTGCATCCCACAGCAGCAGATAACCATTGTTTACATTTTGTTCCTGAGGCCTCTCAGCTTCTCAGGAGAAAAAACTCCTAAAGAAAAGGATTTTTCATAAAAGATGTCTGCGACACGAAACCCCAGCATGATCCCCTTCAGCCTGAACATGTGCTGGACTGACACACAGGCACTGCATGGAAATCCCCACCCCACGGAGACCAGGAGAGGTAATTCAGCAAAAACCCAGAAATTTGGGGAAAATCCCTCCATCTTTGCCCAGATTGTCTGGAGAAGAGGAGAGGAGGATGGTGAATGCAAGGCGAGCTTCCTCCTGCATCTCCCTGGGGAGCTGCTGGGTCCTGCTCTGGATTCCACCTTCTCTGGAGGGATCACCAAAGGAGGGTGGGTTAACTTCAGATATTGGGAAGTGTAAGAGCCTGAATGAGGGATGTGGGACTCCAGGTGGCTCTCCAAAATGCACTTTATTCCATCCAAGATGTCACAGCAGTCCAGGGTGGTGGGTGACAGAGCTGTGCCTACAGCTGTCAGCTCCAGCTGCAGGCACCCTGGAGACCCTTTGGTTTTGGTTACAGTGCATTATCTACTTTTCTTTTGGTTACAATGCATTATCTACTCTTCTTTTGGTTACATTGCATTTTATACCTTTCTTTGCTGAGCACCTTAATACAGTAGAACCAATCTATGCATTGACTGTTATCTGTAGCCTATCATAACTACTGTAATTACCATATTCATGTTACTGTTCTCCAATCACTAAAAGTCAGTACATTACAGTTTAAGCTAGAAGTTGTTTTTCAGTTTTCTTGCAGTGGGAAATTCTGAGACCTTTTTTCTACTTGCCACATTTGCTGACTTGTTTGCCTGTGCTCTCTTTCTGCTTGGTAAAAACATCTTCTTGTTTGGGGTGGGTTTATCCTTTGCTCTAAGCCATAAAAACCCCTTCTAACCAACACACCCTTTGCCTCCTTGGTTATCCAGTGAGACTGGCTCAGCAATTCTTTTCTTCTATACCAAAACTTGCTTCCATCTCCATTCCTTCATCAGACTCTACACTTAAAATCTTTCTGCCAAGCACACATATCTGTGAAACTTTCTTGTCAAACTTTCATCCTTCCCAACAGGGAAGGAATTCTCTGCTGGGAGGGTGGTGAGGCCCAGAGCAGCTGTGGCTGCCCCTGCATCCCTGGGAATGTCCCAGGCCAGGTTGGAACAGCCTGGGACAGTGGAAGGTGTCCCTGCCCATGGCAGGAGGTGGAASGAGCTGATTTTAGGGTCTCTTCCAACCCAAACCATGCTGGCAGGTCACTTGCTGAGTTTCAGTGACCCAGAGGGAGGGTGCTGGCCACATGGGCTCTGTGCTGCCACTTTCTGCTCCCCTGAAACCACCTTGTGCTCAAACACGAGCAGAATCATCTCATCTGGCTGCGATTCCGAGACCCCACTCAGATCAACCCAGCCTTTAAAAGCACAGCCCTCGTGGCCAGCTCTGTTTGTTGTTGATGGAAGCTCATGTATGGTAATTAGGGAGCCGATTCAGCCTGAACAAATATTCCTTTTTTTTTTTTTTTTTTTTTGTGCCTGGCGGAGCTTTTTGATGTCTTTTCAGAAGGGGAAGGAAGGGCAACACCTGCAGCAGGACAAAAGGGGCGGCAGCAGGAGCACAAGGAGGGCTCAGGATGCTGCGTCTGGCTCAGACAGCTCCAGGCACAGCCCCCTGGGCTGGCTCACAGGAGCTCTGTGCGGACCTTGTCAGGTGCACAGCAGCCTCCTCTTCCTCCTTCACACCAAGATGAAAGGGGGAGAACGCGCCCATGAATATCAAAAGAGCAGATGATTGCAGCCAGTGGCCGGCACAGGCTGTGCTTTCTGTGCTTCGCAAAGCAAGCCAGGAGACAATTAAGGCCTAATGGCAATTAGACCCCGAAGAGTAATAAAATAAGTCGGATTTATTCTCTGTCAGAAACCACAGCCTGATGGTTTTAGTCCTTCCTCAGGAAACAGCTCCTTCTTTTCTTTTCTTTCACTCTTCTTATTTTGATTGTTGTTTCCCCAAGCTTAGCAGGGGTTTGCTGTTTTCTCCATGAAAAATGGACTTCTCTGCTCTTCAACAAACCCCCAATAAAACCAACAAAAGAAAGAAAAAAAAAAGTAATTGGAAACTGATATTTCTGTGAAAATTGTCTCGGGGCAGGGCAGGAGGGAAAAATGTTTCTCATTAAATGTTGTGAATGAGATTTTTTTTACCCTCTCCTTTCAAGCACAGATCCTGTGGTCTCCCTCCTGATAAGCAGTGTAAATATATCCTCGACCTTGCCACTGCCTGATCCTCTTTTTCTCTGTGCCAGGATCTCTCCAGATCTCTCCAGCAGCCTCCTCAGGGCCACATTACCCCCTGAAATGTGGAAACTTTAGGATGGAAAACCCTCCAAAAGCATCAGGTCCAGCCATTCMCCCCAAACCATGTCCCCGAGTGCCTCGTTCCAGGAATGGTGGTTCCAATTCCTTGGGCAGCCTGGGCCAATGCTTGCCATGCAAAGGTCAAGCATAGGATGGATCTGGCTGCAGAGAGGGCAGGGAAAGCCCCACAAATCAATCCTCACAAGCCCCAAACATCTCAAAACACCTCGACTTTCCAGTTTGGAAGCTTTGTTTTTGGTTTTTGGGGTTTTTTTTGTTTTTTGGGTTTTTTTTGTTGGTGGTTTTCTTGTTTGGTTTTTTTTGTTTGTTTGTTTGTTTGTTTGGTGGGTTTTTTGGGTGGATTTTTTGGCTGGTGGTTTTTTTGTTTGTTTGATTTTTGTTTGTTTGTTTGGTGGTTTTTTGGGTTTTTTTTTGGTTTTCTGTCGCCCTGATTTTTTAAGATTTTCTGAGCCTTCTGCTGTTTACATTTTTGTAATGAACTTTCTCACGCACTTTCTGTAAATAAGTCACRGTTCTGCATTCTTTTGTGGAGCAAGAGAAATCTGATGGACTGTTGGTTTGTCCAGTGCCATTGGAGAGGTAGCGCTGTCACCCTCCAATCCACTGTCACTTTTGGAAATCTATAAATATTAGAGTCAGAAAATAAACTTCCCTTTTTTCACCTTGAGAGCAGCAGCGTGTACGTGTTGTGTTGCTTCGTGCCCTACGGTGACAGTTTYCCTTTCCTTTTTTTTTTCATTTCAGCATTTCAAGTGCAAGATTTAGTGCTAAACTGACAGGCTTAACTTGTGAAGTAACTGGCGAATCTTGAAAGAATTGTGGTTTTCTCCCCCCCATCCCCAAGGAGGCTGCGAGTGCCACGGTTGGTTTTCCACTGCAGTGATGGATGGCACTCTGTGCCGGCAAGCACTCCCATATCTGAGTGCTGAAGCAGCCCCAGGTCTGCTTCCTATCAAGAGAACATTTTGTCACACAGAAATTGGAACAGCATGGACACCACACGCAGAAACGGGAAGGAGAATTGGACGTGAAATTCGTTTTGCCCCCAAAGGGAAGGCGGTTTCTGCTGTCTCGGCTGGCTCGCGGGGGATGCTCATTTCATTTCCTGGGGATTGCCCGCTCCCACATTTCACCTTTGGTGAAATGGGATTGCAATGAAATCAGCAAAAAAAAAAAAAAAAAATCAGCAAAACCCCAAAAGAGCAACACCCCCTGCCCCTGCAAGCTGAACTGAAGGAGCTGATTTGATTGGAAGGGGATTATCAGGGTCAGCTTCTCAAAAGTCCCTCCGGAGCCCAAGAATAAATGGCATTATTATTTGAGAATAAATGCCATCATTTGGGCACTGAATGTCTCTATTTTAAAGCAGCTCTTTCCTTGAATGAATGCATGTGAAGGACGCAAACAGTGTCTGTTCCATGCACAAATGTCCAAGGGTGMGTTCCAGTGCACTGGACCTGTCTGAGGTCCCAGTGAACCCAGACTTCTGAGATGAGCAGGGAAACTCCTGCTTTGCCAGGGAAACTCCTCTTTTTTTTCTGTATATTCAAAGAAACTGGCAAACTTCTGGGGAAAAGTTGACTTTTTGGGGATGTCTTGTGCCAAAACTGCAGTGCAGCTTTTTGGGAAATGAACTGCCCAGGGAAGTGGTGGAGYCTCCATCCCTGGAGGGGGATCCAAAGCATTTGGATGCAAAACTGGCTAGGAAATTGTTCACCAAGAAACAGCACCTGATCTGACAGAATATTGGGATTAAGGATGCTAAGTGATGCTGTTAAGGACAAAATTGGCCAGGATTTGCTCACCTTCTCCTAATTAATGAGGGATGCTTCAAGATGGGTGACCCTTCCAAGCTCTTTGGGCATCTTCTTCTTTTCCTCTCAGAAAAGTCATCCTAAACACCTTTGGGTTTTATAAATTTCATTTCCCAGTCCTCTCATGGCTTGCTCTGGTTCTGAGGCTTTCCTGCCTTTGGTTTGGAAGCAACTGTTGCTAAGGGACATCCAGAAAGCCAACAGGATGATTCCAGAAAAAGGGATTACAGGCAGAGCSAGCCTGTGCTATGCTCATGATGGGAACAACAACAACAAAAAACTAACAAAACAAACAAACAAACAAAAAAAAAACCCAAAAACCCAAAAGGAAATAAAAAACGAAAGGCCAGGAGCTGCAGTGCTGATTTTTGAGGAGAATACATGCAATTTCTTTTCCTGCCATGCACTTCCTAGACCACCTTGAGCCATTCCCTGCCACCACCCCCCACCTTGGTCAGAGAGGCCTGAAGGGTTTAAAACCCTGCAGAGCTTCTGCAACCCCATTYGATTTTGGGGGACTCATTTTGGGATTTTGACCCATTTTGGGAGGCCCAAAGGGAGTTTTTTGCAGAGCTCAGCCTGTGCCTGGAGCTGGATAACACCAGGCATTTATTTCATCAGCCCTGCAGGATCACAGCTCGCCTGTGAACGCCRGCCAAGTGAAAAAGGGCCAACAATGCCTTTCTTTTTTTCTTTTCCCTTGATTGGCTTAAGTCAGTATTTTTAGCATTTTTCTATTTAAGCATAAGCTCAGAAATCAGAGCAGGTAATCACCAATTTCAGCATGGGGTGAATTATGGCAGCCCCTCCATAAAAGCCRTGGGGATTTGGGGAACAAAGTCAGGAGGAATTCGGTGCCAGAGCCGGAACGAGGAGCCCTGGGCTGGGCTCTGAGCTGGGCACTGCCTTCAAAAGCCAGCAGCCAGCATGGAACAAATTAAAAAGGGAAGCAACAAACTCCTCTGGGCTTCCATAATCGCTTAAACATTCCTCTGGGACATCTGAAGCGGAGAGGGAAAGGGGGATGGTGGTGGTGAAAAAAGCGTTCCTGACTGGGGAGGAATGTTAGCAATAAAAAAAGGGACCCAAACGGGTGTGCCACAGCCTGCATTAGTCACAGAGCAGATGTGCAGCCTCCACTTTTCCCCCCTTGCTTTCTCCCCTGCTTCCTCTCTCCCTCTCTCCTTCCTCTTCCTCTCTCCCGCRGCAGTTCCACCTGCGGGATGCGGGGCTGGGGGGCGTTTGGTGTCTCGGGTCAGGGGAGGAAACAATTGCCCCAAAAATCAGTTTGGGAGGGAATAACCCAAAAATAAACCATGTGTGAGTTTTATTTGGCTTTCTGCTTGCTGCAGGGAGCTCACCATGGGGTACAAATAATGAATTTGGGGGGTTTTGCCTCTTTCTCAAGCAGGATTCACAGGATCATCCCTTTCCTCTCTTTGAACCCCAGGTGATGCCAAGYGACTCTTGGGGTCAACAGAAATTATCTAGAATGGTCTAGACCAATTTTCATCTGCATTTATTTAGAATGAAAATTGCTTTTTCTCCACCTGAGCAGGAGTCATCTGCTGCAAGGCCTCAGAAATTCCAGTGGGAGCCAAGGAACCCAAATCTCTCTTGCCTGTGAGCTTTTAATGTCCCCTTGGCTTGCACCTCTGTGTGTGTGTGTGTCAAGAATGCCAAGTTTGGCTTTATTAAAGGAAGAAAAAAGGGAAGAAATAAAAAAAAATCCCAAGTGCCCAGAGCCCAAGTGTGACATAAGGAGCCTCGAGGCAACTTTCATCATGTTTTTAATGTGGTTTCCTTCATCTCCCTGGCCTGTTTGCTGCAGCAGATTGGATTTAGATGATGTTTTTACCAGATCAACGTGAGGATGCTCTCCCCACCCCCGTCAGCTCCAACACCTCGGGGCTGCACCTGAGAACAACAACAACAAAAAACCAATTTATTCCTTCAATGCACAGCTCTGAAGCAGTGCCATTTTATCCTTGCACTAATTACAAAAAAAAAAAAAAAAGTATTTGGCCTTTTATTCATCTCTGGAAGGACTGGATGTAGTTTGATTCYCTAAAAGAAGTCCCAAGCCTTCAGAAGCATAAAATCCCAATTCCAGCCTCAGCATTTGCAGGTCCATCCCAAAAGGAGGAATGGGAAAATCCCCCTCATGCTGCAACAATGCTGATCATCTCCAGGTCAGAATTGTGCCTAAAAAATAAACACAGCAGAGAAATCTTTCCAGCATTCCCGTGTCCCTGTGCCTGCTGCACGTGCTGTGTGCATCCCAAATCCCTGTGTGCATCCCAGATCCCTGTGTGCATCCCAGAGTGAATCCCTGATCCCTGTGTGCATCCCAGATCCCTGCATCCCATCCTAGAGTGAATCCCAGATCCCTGCACGCATCCCAGATTCCTGTGTGCATCCCAGATCCCTGTGTGCATCCCAGATCCCCGTGTGCATCCCTGATCCCTGCACACATCCCAGATCCCTGCACACATCCGAGATCCCTGTGTGCATCCCAGATCCGTGTTTTGGAGCATCACCTGGATTTTGGAGTAGTTTTGGAGCATCACCTGGATTTTGGAGTCGTTTTGGAGCATCACCTGGATTTTTGAGTTTTGGAGCATCACCTGGATTTTGGAGTAGTTTTGGAGCATCACCTGGATTTTGGAGTTTTGGAGCATCACCTGGATTTTGGAGTCGTTTTGGAGCATCGCCTGGATTTTTGAGTTTTGGAGCATCACCTGGATTTTGGAGTAGTTTTGGAGCATCACCTGGATTTTGGAGTTTTGGAGCATCACCTAGATTTTGCCGATGGGAAAAGATCTCCAGCAACAGGGAAACAAA
This sequence comes from Cardinalis cardinalis, assembly GCA_014549065.1. Lineage (NCBI taxonomy): Eukaryota > Metazoa > Chordata > Aves > Passeriformes > Cardinalidae > Cardinalis > Cardinalis cardinalis. The sequence goes on along the minus strand of JACDOX010000360.1, from coordinate 27,494 downwards.
GAATGCAAGGGAAAACAGGCTGAAAGCAGAACCAAGGTGTGCCCAATGATGATTCAGGGAAGGAAATCACCCCTTGGAGGAGTCCAGTGGGGCCCCAGGAAAGGTCCTGTGCCATGRAATCCCAGCAGGGATCCCAGGATGTCCAGTGGAAGGGAGCTGTGCTGGCCAGGCCTGCAGCAGGGCTTGCCCATGGGATCCTTCAAGTCATCTCCAGAGGATGGATGGATTCCAAATCCAAGGCTTCATTCCCAATGGGCTCTCCGTGATGGACCTGGGGTGAAGCAGAGGGAGCCTCTTCCCACAGGGAATTATTTTCAAGCTGGATATGGATGGATCTGGCCAGACGTGAGCAGAAATTTTTGCCAGGTCTCCAAAGTTTTTTCCAAAGGTTTGATCACCCTCAGCTTGGTAACAAAGCCTCAGAGRAGATGAGGAGATACTGAGAAGGTTTGGGTGCACAGGAGTGACCTTTCTCTGTCCAGACACGCAGCTTCCCAATCCTTCTTTGGAACTGAGAGACCATTGCTGAAATGTGAGTGTGGAAAGCAGGAATTTGGGATACTGAGGCCTGATCTGGGCAGTTCTGCTCAGTGCTGGGCTCTTGGGTCTTTGGGAGATCTCCAGCACAGGTGTTTGTCCTGCCTGGAGCCTGGCTGTGCTTTGTGGAATTGAATTCTGTTTCCTGGCTGAAGCTGAGAACAAATTTCCTCCCCCAGGCAAACATTTCACCCAAGGTCTGCTCACCCCRGCTCTCCCTACAGCCCCAGAGCTTTCCTTCCATCCTCTTTAAGGTGAGGACAGTTGGTTAAGCTGGTGAGGAGAGATATTTCRATTGTTTTGTATGTGGGAATGGATGGATTTGGTGTCACACATTTCTTTGTCCCAAGGACGCCTGAGCAAGAAGATTCTACCCCACCTCCCTCCTGGTCACCTCCTGCTTTTCTCCCTCCAGCTGCCACCTTGGCTCACCCTCTGCCGTCACCAAGAGAGAAAATTGTGCTGATTGAGCAGGAAAATTCCAGCTCTCTTTGGTGAGGAGGAAATCTTTGCTTCTTACCCACAAAACAATGATGCAGGGATGCCAAAGACCCCAAGGAAAAGCTCTGTAACTCCAGAAACCTTTGCTCCAGAACTCCAGAAATCTTTGCTTCTTATCCACAAAAAAAATGACACAGGGATGCCAAAGACCCCAAGGAAAGCTCTGGAACTCCAGAAGCTGTGCCAGTAGAAGGTGTTGATCCATGGGCTGGAGCCCCTCTGCTCTGGAGCCAGGCTGGGAGAGCTGGGGGTGCTCACCTGGAGAGGAGAAGGCTCCAGRGAGAGCTCAGAGCMCCTAAAGGGGCTCCAGGAGAGCTGGAGAGGGACTGGGGACAAGGGATGGAGGGACAGGACACAGGGAATGGCTCCCAGTGCCAGAGGGCAGGGATGGATGGGATGTTGGGAATTAGGAATTGTTCCCTGGGAGGGTGGAGAGGGGCTGGGATGGAATTCCCAGAGCAGCTGTGGCTGCCCCTGGATCTCCCTGGCAGTGCCCAAGGCCAGGCTGGACACTTGGGCTTGGAGCATCCTGGGACAGTGGAAGGTGTCCCTGCCTACGGAATGAGATGACCTTTAAGGTCCCTTTCCAACCCCAACCCCTTCGTTCCATTCCATTCCAAGGCAGCACGAGGAGGAGAGCSCAGCCCCAGGGATGAACACATTGCCAGGCCCCGGGAGCCTGCCCTGCTGCCCAGACAGAAAACTTGGGATTTGCAGGCAGTTTGTGCCGTGCAGAGGCCATCACCTGCAGTAAATAAAGCAGCAGAGAGCAGCTTGTGATGGATGAGCTGCCGCTGCAGCCACGGCCCAAGTGTTGGAAATGCCATTATGGAAATGCTCATAAAAGCTCAGCAGGGCTGGGAAACTCTGCCTGCTGCTGCTGCTGCTGCTGCTGGGCCTTCTTTCTGCACTCTGGGCCTGCCCTGCTGTAAAACACATGAAGAGGCGCCTTAATAGGAAAACAGGTTTTTGGTGCACACAGGAACGTTTGTGCAGTAGGGCTGGATGGGCAGAGTCCCTGTTCCCTCACAGGAGCTGAAGTGGTGGGTAAGGCACAGAGCCCAGGTGCAGAGCTGGGGCAGAAACAGCCCTGGAAATGCTGGTGTGAGGCAGAGGAGCCAGTGGAGAGAACAAATCCCTGTGCTCTGCTATCCCTGGAGAACATTTTGGCTGCCCGGCCCTGCTCTGCTCTCCCAGAGCTGGGGGTGTGCAGTCCCTGGGTCTCCTGCTCCTGGTTCTGTGCTCAGCACCTTGGCTGTGAGAGGAATGAGGGATTTGTCTTTCCAAACAGGCTGTGGGTCTGCTGGGAGATGAAACCAGCATTGGGAGATAGAAGGAACAATGGGAATGGTTCCACTGCTTGGCGAATGGAAAATATACAAATTTTACAAATAGACTTCAGGTTGGCTGAAAAATGAAATTGGACATTGAAAGATGAAAGAAACAGTGGGGAAGAAAAACCCCTAAGTTCTGTAAGAATTTAAAATTAAAAGGGAGGGTTCTACATTGGAGGGAAATCTCTGGTGTCAGGTGTTCTGGGAAGTCTGTACTTCCCAAGTGCCTCAGCCACTGGGGAAAGAGAGAAGGGAAATGAGGCTGGGAAATTGGGATAAACAGGGRGGCTGCATCCTCCAAAAWTTGGAGAGATCCCAGGGGAATGCCCCWKGGCCTCTCCCTTTATTCAAATAAAGCCAAAKGRCTCCTCTGTCTCCTTTTTGGACACAAACCTCTGCTGTTTGTGGGTTAATTTTCCTGACAGCTGGGACCATCACAGCAGAGCTACTCCCAGCTCTCCTGCCAAGGACTCACCTCCCATCCTTACCATGCACACCTCTTCCTAAAAAAACCCCAAAAACCCCACTTCTGCCAGCAGCTTTTGTTGGCAAGCCAGAGAGAATGCAAAGACCCTTTGTGATCATGRGCACACCTTGGCTCTGGAGCTCCTGTTGTGAGTTTTGGGGGATCCCAGAGCTGCCCCAGCCCTGCAGCCCAGACAGYGAGGGTCACACTAATAGCCACAAASCTGTGGCTGCTCTCCTGGGAATAACACAGCAAGCAGTGTGGCCTTGTGTGTTTCCCAGGATGCTTTAATTCCTCCTTCTGGAGACAAATGACGCCTGAAATTGCACATTATAAGCCCAGCTTTCTGAGGATTTTGCTTTGTTCCTCTCTGAGTGCAGGTCTAACATCTTCCYCTCCAAACTGGCTGTCCTCTGTAAGCCAGCAAGTGCCCTTTTACCTCAGCGGCCTCCCAAAACATGCAATTCAAATGCCTGACTAAGGGCTCTGGGCTCCCAGTTCAAACGKGGAGCAGGGTCTATAAAACCTTTTATATCATCCCCAGCAATATTAGAATCATATTCCCTTGACCATCCTCAGGAAAACAGCTCTTGACACACTCCTGGGATGAAAGGAGGGGAACACATGGTCTCAGTAAAAAGGGAGTTAACAGAGCATTCCAGGCAATAACATCGCGCTGCACGGTGTAGCAACAAGCCAAGAAATCACGATTTTTGGGGCTCAGTGGAATCCAGAGGTGCCCCCAGAGCTGCACTGAGCTCCTTTCACTGCAAGGACCTCAATCCATAAGAGCCAGTACAAAAAAAAGGTCGATGTGGGCTGACTGAAAGCCTCCCTTCTCCCCAGGGATTTGTGCCAGGGCTGCTGAGMGGGTTCGGAGGTGTCCAGGAGGCCAAGCCCAGTGGGGCTGGCAATTCCTTYTGCTGGCTGGCTGAGATCCTCACCCTGGGCTCTGCTGGGCACCCCGGGACCTTGTCCTGTTCCCCTGCTGGCTTTCCCAGCAGGAGCAGCCCCTGGAGCAGGAGATGTCCCCCAGGAGAGGAGGCTGCTGTGGAGGAGGCTCAGGAGGGCTGGAGGCAGCAGAGGGCATTCCCTAAGGTGTCACCTGGGACTTGAGGTGGCAACCAGGAGTGTTGGACCTTCTCTTGTTAAACCAAAGGACACCCAGAGGTGKAAGGGACCCACAAGGACCACAGAGACCGATTCTTCCCCCTGCACCCCTGAGAATTCCATTCTGTGTCCCTGTGCTGGCACGCAGCAGGGAGCAGGTGCTGCCCCTCTCCCATCACCCCATTCCCAGTTCCTCCAGTTCCCCCAGTTCCTTCCCCAGCTTTTGGCCCAGCCTCAGTGGTCAGCCTGCAGAGCTCTGGCCCAGGGCTGGCATGGAGAGCCCTGTCCTGCCACCACAGGGTGAGTCAGCCATGTCTTCCTTCCTGCTCCCTTTCCCTGCTCCCTTTTCCCTGCTCCCCCCTTCCCCACAAGCCACAATTCCCAGAGGGGATGATCCCCCTGAGCTGGCCCCTTCTCCAGGAGGAGAAAGGGGGGGCTTTGTGCCTCACCCCTGCCGTCCAGGGCCAGGCAGTGCCTAAAAACCCCCTCTGATGGGTACCAGAGGTTCCTGCTCCCCTCTCACCTGCCCACATCCATCCTGGCTCCAGTTTCCCCCTTTTTAAGCCTTGTGGTGTTGCTTTCCCGCTTGGCACAGAGCAGAGGGGTTGGGTGGTGGGTGCCTGGGGAGAGGCAGGAATGTGGGGTCGGGGGCTTGCAGGGCACAGCAAACCCCACTTGGCAAGCCCTGCATCGCCCCCCGTCCCGAGGTGGAGCCATGGAAAACAACTTCCTGTCAATAAACAGGAACAAAAGCTTGGAGAGCTCTTCAAAGTGGTGAGTTATGTCGAAAATATGTTTCGGGGCACTCGGAGTGTTCCKGCAAACTTGGAGGGAAGTGATTGTTCCTGACGCTGTGGCCTTGGAGGGGAGTTTATAAATACCCAGGGCTGCGTGAGTTCCTTTTGCCATGAGAAAAAAAAAACCCACACATGGAGGGAGAGGAAGAGGAGGGGAGGAAGGCCTAAGAGGGGAAAGACATTGAAAAACAGCTCCAGAATCTGGGGAATGGGGTGAATTTTAAAAAGCAGGTGTGAGGTGGGCTTGGTTTGGGGAGAGGGTCTTGTCCCCACATCTGGCCCTGGTGGTGCTAGGACAGGGGAGGGA
>JACDOX010000360.1:0-22377 GCA_014549065.1 Cardinalis cardinalis | reverse complement strand
AGGAAGGAAGGAAGGAAGGAAGGAAGGAAGGAAGGAAGGAAGGAAGGAAGGAAGGAAGGAAGGATATGGTTCCCATTGGTTTTCCCAAGTGAAAACACATGCTGGAACCTCAGCCAGCCATGCTTCTTGTTATTTTAATGAGAAATTCCGTAATTAGTGGCAAAAAATAAAAGGAAGCCATGCTGCACGGGAAGGAAAACCCCTCTCTCCCCTCTCCAGCATGTGATGGATGCATCAAAAGGATGTGGTAGKTTTTTGGTGTTTTTTACATACAGATATTACTTGACAGGCTGGGATGTTCCTTAATCTGTTTGCTTGAGGGTACTAAAGAGAAACATGGAAAACAGCAAAACAAAAAAAAAAAGCAACCAAATAAAAGTGGCAGGTTTTTTTACTTAAGGAGTCCCTGTCTCCCCACCTGTGATTCATTTGTCAGCAGTTAAACACCATTACAACATTAACAGCCAATCTCAGGGCAGAAGAGCTGGGCTTTGTACAGCCATAAAGCACAGGACATCAAACTGCACTTTATGGAGCCGGGGCCGCTCAGGAGTGACCCCTTCTAAACTTTTACAGTTCTCTGCATTCTTCTGATTATGGCAAAGATTTATTTGGACTTTGATATATATATATGTATTAAAAGAAGAAGAAAAAAAATTTAAAAAAAAAACAAGAAAGGAAAGAACGAAAGGAAAGAAGGAGTGTTTTATCAAAAACATTTCATCCAGGTTCTTTAGGAGAAGAAACAACAGCAAGAGGTTTTCAGCTGGTGGGTTTGATTCAGCTCYCCAAGGGGTCACGGCTGGATTTGCTTGGGTTCCTGCTCAGAAATAAACACGTGGGTTTGCATTGCACCCCGAGCCTTGCCTGACATCCCATTGCACAACCCCTGGCAAGCTGCAGCACCGCAGAAAGGCCTGGCCAGGGCTTCTTCCCCTTTCTCCGGGGGAGGAAAGATAACTCGGTGGGTGAGTGCTGACTGACTCCCTCTCTCACCTCCTCCTCCTCCTCCTCCTCCCTGTCTTTGCCTGCAGCACCCCTTGGCGCTGCTGGTGAAGGAGTTTAGCAATTCTCCCAGGAAACAGACCCTGGAAATCTGATTTAACCTCTCAGCTCTCTGCAGAGAATATGGGGCTGATCACTGCCCGCTGCCCTGCAGCCCCAGCAGGGATGGGAGAGGCATCCCGGGGGTGCTGCAGGCTGAACTGGGCAGTCAGGAAACAGGAATGCTCCTCAGGCTTTCCTCTTCTTTTCCAGGACCCCCCCCTTGTGCTGCTGGCTTGGCTCAGAGGGCTGCACTTCAGCACTCGGCCTGTGGACCTGTGGAGCAGGGAAAATCCCAGTGCTGTGGGAGCCCTGCGGCACCTCCATGGAATATCACCTGCTAGGCAGCACTATCCCATAAAAATGAGGCCTTTCTTGGCTATAAGTTATGGGATTTTACACACTCACAGAAATGCACCTGTGATGGATGACTGCACATAAAAAGGTTTTTGCAGAAATGCAGGGACGGGACGGGACGGGACGGGATGGGATGGGATGGGATGGGACGGGACGGGACGGGATGGGACGGGATAGGTGTTGGGAAGAATGAAAGTTTGACAAGGAAGTCTCACAGGTATGTGTGCTTAGCAGAAAGATTTTAAATGTAGAATCTGAAGAAGGAATAGAAATGGAAGCAAGTTTTGGAATAGAAGAAAAGAATTGCTGAGCCAGTCTCACTGGATAACCAAGGAGGCAAAGGGTGTGTTAGTTAGAAGGGGTTTTTATGGCTTAGAGCAAAGGATAAACCCACCCCAAACAAGATCTTTTTACCAAGCAGAAAGAGAGCACAGGCAAACAAGTCAGCAAGTGTGGCAAGTAGAAAAAAGGTCTCAGAATTTCCCACTGCAAGAAAACTGAAAAACAACTTCTAGCTTAAATTGTAATGTACTGACTTTTAGTGATTGGAGAATAGTAACATGAATATGGGAATTACAGTAGTTATGATAGGCTACAGATAACAGTTAAGGCATAGATTGGTTCTACTCTATTAAGATGCTCAGCAAAGAAAAGTAGATAATGCATTGTAACCAAAAGAAAAGTAGATAATGCATTGTAACCAAAAGAAAAGTAGATAATGCACTGTAACCAAAACCAAAGGGTCTCCAGGGTGCCTGCAGCTGGAGCTGACAGCTGTGGGCACAGGCTCTGTCACCCACCACTCTGGGTTGCTGTGACATCTTGGATGGAATAAACTGCATTTTGGAGAGCTGCCTGGAGTCCCACATCCCTAATTCAGGCTCTTACAGATGGATGGGATGGGATGGGATGGGATGGGATGGGATGGGATGGGATGGGATGGGATGGGATGGGATGGCTCAGCAGCTGCTCCAATCCTGGTTTAGGTATGGCAGGATCTCAGCCTCATGATGCCCAAGGGTGTCCATCCATCACGTCGCTCCCTGTGCTGGTTTTCTTTTTGGAAAACCAGCAGGGAGCTTGATTTAGGGGCAGATAGAAGAGCCATAAATCCCAGGAAGCCCCCAGATCAGGGCAATGGGCTTTTTGGAGGTTGTACACAGTGGAGAAGTGCTGATGAAACAGATTTTTCCAAGGAAACTTGCCACTTCGCAGAGTTGCTGTTTCCCATGGGGAAGAAATGTGCTGAAAACTCACAGTATTCTTCTTTTAAGCCTTTTTTTCTTCTCCCTATTTTATTTTGATGGGTTGAGGGGAGACAAACCTGAAATGAAACACTTCATTTTGGTCAGTTTAAGCTGATAGGGRGAATATTTCATTCTTTTGATTGGATGGGTTTCAAATCAATTCAGAATTTGCTTCAGCRTTGCTCGGGGAAAGTGCAGCTCCATCTCTTCTCCTTTATTGAGGATCTGCTCTTGGGAGGACCCCCATATCCAGGAGGCAAAGAGCAACTTTTGTGCTGGCCAAGCCCATGGGAATGGTGCTGATCCCAGGGCATGGCTGCACATTCCAAAAGAGCAGGGAGGTTGAGAGCAGCCCTGATAATCCACAATTCCTCTCCAGAGCTGCATGAAGGAGAATGAGAAAGAGAGAAACTCTCTGGACACCCTTGTCCCAAACCCCTCCCTGCTGCCAGCCTTCAGCAAAGCACACAGGGTGATTGATTTAACACAAAGACCTGAAAATAAGTATTTTGCAATAGTTTCATCTCCTGTTCAGGTTTCCAGCATTTCAAATTATCTTTGTGTCACATCAGTTCAAACATATATATGGAAAATATTGGGTTTTTTACTCAACAAYTGTCCTGTAACGTCATTTGGAATTTCAAGCTGTCCAGCCTTCCTTCCCTCCAGCTGAAGCCTGTGGCTGAGATAGGAAGACAAAGAAGAGCTGGAATGAGCCATCAGTTGCTGATGTTTTCATGCTGAAGAGCTCAGTGATCACTGCTGGGTTGGGCTTTTTATTTTTCCTGTTTGTTGGCCAGCTCCCTCCAAATTTCTCTGTTTGCTTTYTCCAGAATGGTTCTGTTTTCCTCAGTAAAATTTAGAGCACAGATCAAACAGAGCAGGTTGTCTTGTTTTTCTGTTCCCATTTCTTAGGAAAAAAACCCTAAACTGGTGTGTTTTGAAATGGTATTACCTTGTCCTAAAAGTGCTGAAACCCAATCTGTTATCAAAAGCAGAATTCTCCTGGGGTTTGGGGAGGTTTTCTTGCAGTCCAAATGCTACAAATGATGCTGGCTAAAGCAAAATAAAATAGCAAAATAGGGAGTCATGAGATTTTACTGGGACAGATTGGGGAACGTGGCCCTGTTTTGTCCAGGATCCCTGGCCACTTCTGCAGCTCCAGTGCAATTGCAGAGTGGAAAATATTGTTTTCCTGCAGGAGGATCCCTGATATTCTTTCTGTGTGCATTCACAGAGCTTCTGTGCTGGCATGGGTATGAGAGAGGGAACTGGAGATGTGAATCTCCCCTGGATGTTTTATTCTGTGATTTTTCCAGGAGAAATGCAGGAATTGCTGTCCCACAGCAGGTAGGAGTTGTCCTGTCCACGCTCATGGACTCTGCAATGAACCCCCCCCAAAGACACAGCAAACCTGGTTTGAGCATTTGGTCTCATCTGAACCTTGGCAAACGCTCCTGCAGACCTGCTCCAAGTGCAGAGTAACCTCTGGGAGGGAAGATTTATTGCTCTGGAGCCAAACCAGGCAGCATTTCATGGTTCTGGAGCCCCACACTCCGGGCTGGACAGGCTGTTAGGTGCTGGTGTCCAGCCCAGGGGATGGAAGGGACCTCCAAGTGTCCTCTGCTCTGCCCTCCCCACTCCAGGTGTCAGGGATGGCTTCTCCAGAGGTTTCTCCTCGGGCTGGAGTCCCCCTCCTTCCCTCTGGGACTCCTTGAGGAGCCTTTCCTCTCTGCCTGTAATGTTCCTAGCAGCCATGCAACGAAGCAGTCCCAAAATCCGGAGGTTTTTGTGAGTTTGCTGTGAGCTGGACKGGAGCCCCGATGGCTCTGATGCATTGAAAGGACCAGGGGAAACAAGGAATAACAGGATCTGTTGCCATAACACGGGATGATCCAACTCCTTCAGAGCTAAAAATAGCTTCTCCCTGTTAACCTCTCTGTGGGAAGGAAGGGCTCCAGGAAGGAAGGAAGGAAGGAAGGAATCCAGGAAGGAAGGAAGGAAGGAATCCAGGAGGGAAGGACTGCAGGAAGGAAGAAAGGACTGCAGGAAGGAAGGAAGGACTCCAGGAAGGACTCCAGGAAAGAACGATTCCAGGAAGGAAGGAAGGACTCCAGGAAGGAAGGAAGGACTCCAGGAAGGACTCCAGGAAGGACTCCAGGAAGGAAGGGCTCCAGGAAGGACTGCAAGAAGGAAGGAAGGACTCCAGGAAGGAAGGAAGGGCTCCAGGAAGGACTCCAGGAAGGAAGGAAGGACTCCAGGAAGGAAGGATTCCAGGAAGGAAGGAAGGACTCCAGGAAGGAAGGATTGCAGGACTCCAGGAAGGGAGGACTCCAGGAAGAACTCCAGGAAGGACTCCAGGAAGGGAGGAGTGCAGGAAGGGAGGAGGGAAGGAAGGAAGGACTGCAGGAAGGAAGGAATGAAGGACTCCTGGAAGGAAGAGCTCCAGGAAGGACTCCAGGAAGGAAGGACTCCAGGAAGGAAGGGCTCCAGGAAGGACTGCAGGAAGAACGGACTGCAGGAAGGAAGGAAGGACTGCAGGAAGGAAGGAAGGACTGCAGGAAGGAAGGACTGCAGGAAGGACTCCAGGAAGGAAGGAAGGACTCCGGGGAGGACAGACACCTGGTAGTTCCAGGAGCTGGAATGAGGAGTGGAAGAACAGGTTTGCTGTTAAATATCTGGGATGAGGTTTGGCAAGATCCAGCTCTGCCCTTGGCTTTGCCCCAYGCTCCTCGCATGACACTGGACTGATCCTTTCTGTTCCCTCTGGGTTCCTCCTCCCTTAAACATCCGAGGGAAAAGACTATTCCCGAAATGTTCTTCCAAAGGGTGGAGCTACTCCAGCCTTGCTGGTCTTGGAAGCAGAAGTCCAAGGAAAGGCTTTTGAAGACCTCTGACCCCACAGGCTGTCTGGCCTYGTGCCCTGTGCAACAGTCACCACCAGCCATACTCAATAGCTGGGAAACAGTTGGGATTTCCCTCCTGGAATTTCCCAGTAAAACCAAGGGCTGACCCCAAGATGTCGTGCTGTGTCCCTGCTCTGGAATTTGGTTGTTTTCCTTTTTCTTTCCCCTCTGACAAAACACAGCAAGTTGTGGAGGAAGGGGAGACCTTGATGGATGAAATTCCCAATTCCCAATTTCCAAATTCCCAGTTTTGGAAAAGGGCTGCTTTGTTCTGAGCCTCTCCAGGGGTGTTCTGGCTGAGGGTTTGCMGCGCAAGAGATCCTATAAGAAATCCCAGGAATTGGCTGCCAAGGCCTGGATGGCTTCCACTTCTCCCCTGGGCAGCAGGATGCTAATTAGGATGCTAATTGCCCTCTCCTGATGATGTCTGCAGGCTGTGGAGCTCATGAGRGGCAGCTCTGGAAGAAGCCACAGCTCCATCCCTCTGCTTTAACATGGAACTCAGGAGGTTTTTGTGTTTTAAACAACCCAAACCAGAGCACACGGAGCAGGGCTGGGGTCTCTGCCCACTTCCTTTGGATATATCTGCTAAAGATCTCATCAGTTCCTGTTCCTGAAGTTCATACCACAGCACAGCCAACCCAAAGCCAYGGAAAGCACAATTTATTTGGAGAGTGAAAAAGGCCTCTGGATCTGCAGCTGCTATAAACTCACAGGAGACTTTTTTTTTTTTTTTTTTAAGTAAGTGGGAAAGTCTCATTAATTTCGCCTGCCAGTTTCTGAGCTTTTGGGGTATTCCAGCATCTGCCTCTGTGATGATTAGAAACCCTGTTTCTGTGAAGGCTGGGATCCTTTCCCAGCAAYAAAAGACAGAGGTTATTTTTAGTGGAGGGTTGAACTTAGCAGGGTCACGAGAAAATGGGAGATAGACGGGAAATATTGGTTAAACAGTCACCATGGGAAACCCCTGGGAGATGAACCTGCACTTATTCCCTAGGTCTGCCTATCCCTACTCTCCCTATCTCCTGATTTCAGTGCCATGGATTTGGTGTCTGTGTGGAGCTGGGGGGGATTACCTTGTCCTTGCACCTGCCCACTGTGAGAAAGAATCATCAGAATCATCAGAAAGCCAAGGAATCACCAACCACTGCTGCTCTGTTCCCTTCATCTCCTTGCAAAGGACTCCCAGACTTCTCCAATCTGCTTCCAAGARGAAGCTGGTGGATGCTAAATAGATTTATGGAAGAGAAGAGCACTCCAAACACTCGGATGTTGCTGTTTCTGCTCACCCCYCATGTTTTCAGCATTTTAAACAGGAGCACTCCAATTACAAAGCTGAAAATTCTGCTTTCTCTTTGGGAAGAAAACTTTGATTTCACTATTTTGCATCAAAATCCCCGTGGAATTCTCTCTCTCTGTCAAGTTGAGGGGCGATGATGAATTGCAAATGGCAGGGCTGGAGATCGAGCAGGGGAACTCCTGGTTCCCTTTGCTTGAGCAGGACCTTGAAAGCAGCTCCTGGAGCACTGTCCCCAGCAGACCCTGGTGCTGATTGTCACACCCCGAAGGGCCAGGAGGCCACCTGAGAGGCACAGTCTGGCCACAGCTGCTGGCATTGGGAGATCCACATCCCCTCTTCCAGTGGCACCAGGCTGGCACAGGAGGAGCCACTCGGGCAGGCGCTGGCAGAGGTCACAGCACATCCACAACTCCCCAGGGYTTGGCTCCGAGGTGGGAGCTTGCTAAAATCCACGAGCTCTGCCAGGAAACAGCTGCCTTTGTTCATTCTCCCTCTGTTTACTGAGCTCCTTTCCCAGGCATCTCCTCTTGACAGCTGTAACAATGGGAATCTGCCTCTGGATCACTGTTAGCACTGAGGGTGTCACAGCACGGGTGGGAATTGGGGTGGTTTGAGTTTCCTTTGGTGAAAATGGAGGCAGTGCTGTTGGATAGCACTGACCTGCAGTGCGCTCAGGTGTGAATCTCCTGCTTTGGAGGCACAGGGAGCACCTCCACTGAGCAATGGAGCTGGATATTCCAGGCGTGCACTGTGAGCTGGAATATTACCCCAGGGAAGCAGACGGATGTTGTGGTGTCTTAACTTCTTTTTGCCAAAGTTGGGACTAAATGTGTGAAATGGAATTTCTTACTGGGACTCAGATGTTCATCAGTTCTTATCTCTGCCACACTCTCACAAACCCTGAGTTCTGCAGCACTTCACTCCAACAAACTAAAAATGGAGCCGTATCTCTCTCTCTACAAGGCCTTTAAAGGATAAAGTGTCCAATTAAGAAATTACACCTAAATTAGTTTTAGTTTAACTCAATAACCAACCACCCACAGTCCACAGTGTGGAGTTTTTTATCCAGTTACACAAAACCACCCAAACCCATGGAGAAGAAGGTGAAGAAGAAGAAGAAGAAGAAGAAGATGAAGAAGAAGAAGAAGAAGAAGAAGGAGAAGAAGAAGAAGAAGAAGAAGAAGAAGAAGAAGAAGAAGAAGAAGAAGAAGAAGAAGGAGAAGGAGAAGGAGAAGAAGGAGAAGGAGAAGGAGGTGAAGAAGAAGGTGAAGAAGAAGGACCCAACACTGCCCTAAAACCTCCATCTTGCTTTATCTATATTACCGTATTCTAAACCCTTGAACTCTAAATTTTCCACCATTTGATATTACACACTTCTCCTCAAACTCCACACCCATAATTTTAGTTCTAACATTCAATTTTGGAAGCTTCTCCACAGCCTCGGGTCAATGCAGTGTTWTCTTGGGGGTCAGTGCCTGTCAGCACAGAAAGTCTGAAATTCTCAGCAACCAGGGTAGGATGTCTAATTTGGGTGTTCAGGAGCCACCCATCACTGCCCTGGTGGTTTGAGCCTTTGTTGGCTGTGGCTTCTCTCTCTAGAGTCCGTGGTGTGGAACCAGCGTCCCTCCGGGCCTGGCTGACCCCTCTGCCCGTGCTGGGAACCCCACAGGGCTCCTGCAAGGCCAGGAAGTCTCTGCCACCACAACACAGACAAACCACATCCATGTCTGTCCGCGGCTCTTTCCACAACTCCCGGATTCCACTTGCAAAATAAAAAAAAAAAACCCAAAAAAAAAAAAAAAAAAAAAAACCAAACCAATTTGGGCTGTTTAGTAACACCAGAAAATGAGTGGGAGTGAGTCCTCCAGGACCAGACATGGACTTTGGGAATGCTTCATGGTAGGAACAATTACCCCATTGCAACAGGCTTTTCCCACTCACCTTCAAAGCCAAGTCGGGCTCCAGTTGTATCCAATGCTGTGGCATGGAATAATGTCTGCTTGGGAAAGCCGGGCGATAGTTGGCTGAAGAAAAGAAAAATATCTTTCAGATATTTTATAATCCAAAAAACGTGGTCTCCAATGAGCTTTTTCCAAGCACATTAGTGCTACAGCCATTAATAATCATAGGGCTCAAAGAAGGAAAAAAAAAATCAGCTGGAAGAGAGTTGAAAGGGAAACCTATTAAAATAAAAAAAGCAATTTCCCAAAAATATATACAGCTTCATTTCCAATTTTTTTTCTGGGTTTTTTTGGGTTTTCTTTCTTTTATTTCCTTTTTTTTTTTCTGAGTTATTTTTTGCTGTAACTAAAACTTTCAGTGACCTAATAGTCCTTTAAAAAGACAGCTGCAGGGAATAAAATGGGGCTGTTTTGTTCCTCTTGCATTGTTCCTAACAGCAGGACCCATTCCTCCTTGTCCTGATTGAATGCTTCCCAGAGTGTCTAGACATGTCACCACCACTGCTGAGGAGCCAGGAGATACCAGGGATACTCATGCCAGGAGCTGGCAAGGCCCCTTATCTGTCCTCCTCTCCATGGAGAGTCTCTCCAAACCCAAGACTTGGGCAAAAACCCAGATTATGTGATTCCTAAAAATATCTCCTGCGCTGTTCATTTTTAGGTTGTGCCGGGGTCACATTTTCCATGTTTTCGGCRGCGGGAAGCTGAGATTCCTGCAGGAGAACACAACTTCCCAAGCAGGGATTTAGAGGGCAGCACCCAGCTCCCCGTGCCTGGTGACCACAGAGCAGAAGGTCACCGGATGAGCTGTCCCATCCCTCACGTTCCTGCAGCCTGGGACAGCTTTCCCTGACTTCCAGGGAGGCTCCAGGTGCACCTACCTGGCCCAATGCTCCAGATGTTCCCAATATTTAAATAAAATATAAATCAAATATAAATAATAAATATAAATAAGATAAATAAATGCAAACAAAATATAAATATAAAAATATAAAACATCAAAATATCAAAATATCAAAATATCAAAATATCAAAATATCAAAATATCAAAATATCAAAATATCAAAATTAAATATTTAAATATTTACCCTTTGTGAGATGTTTCACCCTGGTTTCTGCCACTTTGTCCCACTCTCACTTCCTAGCCGCTCCTTGGCGTGGCAATTCCTTGGCCCTGGAATGTCTCTGGCTGGGATGAAGTGCTGGTCCAGTTCTCTCCCTCCTGCCAAAGGTTGTTAGCACATCCATCCCACAGCTCATAGCTCATCTCCAGTCACACCCTTGGATCCCACAAATCCCGTGTTCCAAGGGCAGGAAGGCTCTTGCCTGCAATCCCGGGAGCACTTGAGGCAGTAGGAGCGCTTCCCAAATAAAAAATAACAGGGATAATAATAGCCCTTATCCCTGCATCCCCCCTCGGGAGCACCAGGACTTGGCCAGAGCCTGTCATCTGTCAATTACAATCTATTCCTGTCCTGTGCAGAGGGATCTGGCCAGGATTCCTGGGATTGGGCTGCTAGTGTGACTCATTCCCTGCTGATTGCTCCATGGCTTCAGCCAGGTGCTCCTGGGATTTGATGTCCTCATCTGGTGTCCATAAGGAATCCATGCTTCAGGGGCAGGAGGGAGAAAGGGAAYGGGGGTGAGGAGCACATCCCTCAGAGTTCTCCGCCCAGAAATTGTCCTTGTGAAGGCTCAGAGGTATTCCAGAGGTAAGGATAGGAAATACAGGGATGAAAATCCTCAATGTTGGTTTCTGCTGCACTGAGGGAAGGATGGAGTCACAAAAACCTCAGGAATCGACCTCAAGGATCCGCAAAATTCTTTGAGGGATTTTTTTGTGGAGCCATTCTCACAGATGCACAAGATTCCTTGAGGGATTTTCTGTGGACCCATTCTCAAGGATCCTCCAGATTCCTCGACTAACTTTTTTGTGGATTCAGTCTCAGGGATCCACAAGATTCCTTGAGAGATTTCTTGTGGATCCAATCTCAAGGATCCTCCAGATTCCTTGAGGGATTTTTTTGTGGATCCATTCTCAGGGATCCACAAGATTCTTTGAGAGATTTCTTCTGGACCCAACAGCCAGAGGAAGGATGAGATGGAGGAACATTCATGGCAGGGTGTGCATGATGAGGTTGGCTCTAGGGTTGCAGGATTCCCTGTGGGAAGGCRTGGACAAGGCCCAAAGCTGTTCCTTCCCTCAGGAAGCACAGGACTGAGCAGTTGGGCCTTTATCAGCCCTAAGGATGATCCCTGAGGGATGTCCAGGAGCAAAGGCCTGCACCAGTGTCCATGAGGCCCCTGTTTGTCCATGTCCACCATGTCCACCTTCCAGAGGCATCACGGACATCCATGGGCTCCTCTCCAGAGCAGAAATCCTAGCTCCTGCTGCCCRTGGTCTGCTGGGCCTGCAAGAGCAGATCCATGAGGATAAAAAGGGAGGGAAAACTCCCTTTAACACGCGAGGGCTGAGAGGAACTCTGGGTGAGAGCTCCAGCCCAGGACCCTCCCTCAGGGGGCCCAAAGGGGTGAGGAGGGATATTCTCCCCCATCGGTGGCATCCCAGTCCCACTGGTGTCCAGTACGCTGTGTTTCCCAACACAGCCTGGAGCAGAGGGCTTGGGAATGCAGACCAGGGCCGAGCGGCTCCAGCAGCATCCCAAAACCCGCAGTGCTTTCCAAATTCTGTGGTAATTCCCAACTCAAGGACGGCCATCAGCAGGACTTTGCAAGAAGTGGGTCCTGGATAATCCTTCCAGCTGTTGTTATCTCATAGGTGGTGGGGGCAGAGGGGTGGTGCCACCATTGCACAGGAGATGGAAAATGGGGAAACCTTCTCCAGCACCCCTTCAAACCCAGCTCCTTTCATTTCTTTTTTCCACACAAAATAAATGCTGCAGGTGACAAACACCAGCTGAGAAAGGAGGGGAGGGGGATGGAAGGGAAGCACGATCCCGCTCCCAAAAAAAAAATAATAAAAAAAAAATTGTGTGCTGATGTTGCTGCGCAAAAGGCAAAGCTGAAGGTGAGCTGAGCTCCGGGCAGGCAGGGGAATGAAATGTGGTCCTAATTACTCGCTAACCATCCCACATTTCACAAGTCATTTTAATGGCCCAAACGGATTCCTTTCAAGCCGGGAGCCAGTGCTGGAGCGATGGGGATAGAGTTCTCTCGCAGGGGGACATGCGGTGCCAGAAGCCCTCTCTGAGAGGAATATTGCTATCTGGAATGACATTAATGCATCCTGCTATTCCCTCACGCCGGATCGTGTGCCGGGCAGGGGCCGTGGTGCTGTTAAAATGTCAGCATTCAGGCAGCATCCCGGCACAGCAGCTGCTGCTGAGGGGTCAGGCAGGCAGCCCTGGGGGTAATCCYTATTGCCCTGGGCAAATCCAGATCCTCTCCAGGAGCTGGATGCTCCATTGGTGCTCCACCCACCTGTGCTGTTCTTCCAGGTGATCTGGAGAAGGGATGCWGGCACTGGATGCTGGTTTGGCCCAGGTTTTTGGTTTTTTTCCTCTGTACCCAGCAAAATAATGACAGCTCTCACAGGAGATCACTGCTGCTTTTCCACAGCTTCTGGACACCYCACAGTAATTGGAAACAAGCTCAGTAAGAGGCAGCTGCTGAAAGTCACCACATGCCTTTAAAAAATGGGATGTTTTTCCTTCCCCTTGGGTTTTATTGGGCTCTAAGTGGGGAGCTGCTAAACTGTGTGGATGTTCTCCCAGCTTCACCTGCCCAGTGAGCATCTCTGCTCTGATCTTGTAGCCTGGCTGCTGAGGAAATAAACTGGAAAAGGGAAAGGAAAGATCAGATTTGGGTTTTCCTAATTGTGGGGAAAAAAAGCAAAACCACAACAAAACGAAACAAATCCCTTGTTTATTATGCAGAGCACTGGTGTATGGGGAAGCAGTTCAAGGTGTGATGGTCTCCACTGCTCAGTTATGTGGCTGCTCTGCAGAAAAATTAGGGGTTTTGGGTTTTTTTCCAAGCAGGACACCAAATTTTTTAGCCCCTCTCATTGCCTTAGTGTCTCACAAGCAAATCCATGCCTGGTGAGATCCCATGGTTGCAGCAGAGAAGGATTTGGCCCCTGGAAGGCTCCAGGCCAGAYGCTGCTGTTCCAGTGCCGTAAGTGAGAGAACAAGCCTGGTTYCCCACTGGAACATCATTCCATAAAGCCAAGGGCTCTGATGTGAGTACCTGACACACTGTCAGTGCAGATGACCTCATATCCCCCTCCCCACTCCCTTCTCCTGCTTTTCCACTCCATGGCTCGTGGCTCCCAGTGCYGTTTGTCCGGAGCTGGATGAGCTCATGGATACTGGAGAGAGCTGTGCTGACACCCAGCACAGCCCAGCACGTGCTGGATCCATCCCTTCCCCGAGCAGCAGCCTTTAACACATCACCTTTAAAGCTTCACACTGAATTTCCGAGCCTGAAAGGAGGAGAAGCCTGAAAGCTGGAGAAACACCAACTCTTTTTCCACCATGGAACAGTTTGGGTTGGAAGCGACCTTTAAAGCTCATGAAGCCACAAGCAGRGGCACCTTCAATTAGATTATTTTAATGCCTCATTTTCCTTGCCCATAAGGGGGATATACCAGCATGCTTTCAGTCCCAGCTTGCCTGAATACAGGAGCTTTAGAGCAGGGCCCACGCTGGGCCTTGCCTGGGCTTGCTTCCACTGCTCACTGTGGTGATTATCTGAGATAAATCTGKGATATGTTGGGATCCAGCTGACAGGGAACTCGCCTGGGCCCTTATCTCTTGGAAATACAYAAGTCTGCTAAGGAAGGCAGGAGCCTCTCCTGAAATGGAGAATGTAAACCCTCCCCACCCCTCCGATAAATTTTAAATTAAGGGGCTCTTAGGCAAAATTATGGGAGCAAGGAATAACAGTTCTTAAATAGGGAAGAAAATAAAAAGATAAAATAAACAATGCAGTACACTAGAACAACACCGACCGGGTCAGAACCCAACCTGACACCCTGTGGGTCAGGATGTTGGTAGCAGTCCAATTGGAATTGTGGCTCAGTCCTCCTGCAGTGTCAGGGGTGGTTCTGCTKGAGCAGGGATCCTGGAGAAAGGTGCAGTCTCCTCTGAAGATCCAGGGGAAGAAGAGGCAGCTGCTGTTCCTCTGGGAAATCCAGTGGAGAAGCTGTKCTGGYGTTCCAGGATCTTCAGATTATACCCAGGTAGGAAGGCTTGGCTCCTCCCTCTGGGCTCACATCTCCCAATGGGATGTTGTAGTTCTCATCAGCCATGCAGGGACATTCAACAGCTGTTATCAGCAGATGTCYCCYCMSAGGGAGGAGTGRKTKTGGAAGAGATAAGGAAAACTGCTCACTTGACAGGAGACAACWGCCATACAGRTGGTAATAGAAYGCATCTTGCCTTGCAGTCTGGAACAGCCCTCCTGAGGGAGTTTGTTGTTTCATTTGGGGCTCCTCATCCATTCCTGACCTCTGGTTGTGAACACCTCCACAAAGGGATGGAGGCAGCTCCTGGCTAGGGAATAATGGCTTCATTTGGGAGTGGAAACCCGCTTAATTTTGGAAAGCCGCTTAATTTACCCTGGCTCTTCCCAGGGACACAGGTTTRTATTAAATGACAGCCCATCCTGCACTGCACCATCTCCATCACACCCTACAGCTGGGCCAAAGTGCTCCCCTCCTCCCAAATCCCACGGCAGCAGCTYTTCCACCCAGGGCAGCAACATTTACTGCAGCCAAGGAGTGAAGCGCCGTGTATCCAGCACATGTCCTTCCAGCCTCCCGCTTCCCAGGGAGCTCCTAGCCCACCCTGGGGATGAGATGTGTCTCCCACCACCTTCCAAAACATCCAGTCAAGGTTGTCTCCTTTGCTCACAATCTTTATCAAGGAATCATCAGGATCAGAGAGCTCTCCCAGTGGCCAAATTCGAACTCCCAAGTGGAAAACTCAATAAAATCATCTGTTCCTCGCCAGATGTGCTGACAAAATCCATGTTGGATCAAATTCCCCCTCAGGACTCTGCCTAGCAGAGGGATCGTTTTTGGGGAGAAATACCAGTTCAAGGGCATCCCAATGAAACAAAATGGATTCTTSGCCAGCTTGGAGCCAAAGTCAGGTGGACGAGTTTGAGTCAGATTTCTCTGCGCAAGATGAGGTTCAGCTTTCTGAAAATCCACTCTCAGATTCCAGACCAAGGAGAGGAAAGCTCTGGGATTCATTTGCCAAAGATTTCTTGCAGAACTACCAAGGAACTGGATGTGCAGCAAACCAGATGTCCCCTGCAGAGCTCATGCGTGTGAGGGGTTCCCAAGCCAAATTAAATTGAGATGTTCTCCAAAAGCCCAACCAAAGTGATGGAAAAGGTACCACGAGATGCAGCTCAACAGGGTGCTCAACTTCCAGGCTGGATTGTTCCTGTCCAGGCCCAGGGGCTCTTTGCTGAGGGCTCATAAATGCTAATCTGTGAAAAAGTTTAAAGATTAACGTCAAATTCATGGATTTATGGGAGGCTGTGATGGAAATGGTTGCTAGACCCCAGAGAAGACTGAGCAGAAAAAGCCTTCCAGCCTCTGATGCTGTTTTAGGGACCAAAGAAGTAAACAACAGCAAAAAAAAAAATAATTCTGATGGGGTATCAATGTCAAGTTGAATTAAAATTTGACCCAAACCACCAGCTGAAATCTGCAGGAGGAAAAAAAGCCTCTTTCAGATCAATTCTGTTGCTTCACCCAATTGTTTTAAACATCATCTCCAGTAAAAATAAGATTACCTCGCATTCTAAAGACATCAAGGAATAATTATTTTAAAA
Organism: Cardinalis cardinalis; assembly: GCA_014549065.1. NCBI lineage: Eukaryota > Metazoa > Chordata > Aves > Passeriformes > Cardinalidae > Cardinalis > Cardinalis cardinalis. The sequence continues at coordinate 6,752 of JACDOX010000360.1, read as the reverse complement.
ATTATTTTTTAAATTAAATTTCAAATTAAAAATGGAACATCTCAGCAATTGGGAAGCAGTAAATGCCAGGTGTCCCAAGCCCCTCTTTAAAAATCATTCATGGAAAACAGTTTCATTTTCATCGAATCTGTTGAGAACAAGCAGACAATGCTTCATGGAGGAGGAAAAAAAGTACTTCTTCAATATTTCTCAATCTACAACCTGTTTTCCTGCTACTCTGGTGTGAAGCCCCCTCTCCATCAGCTGTTTGCCAGCTCCAAGGGGTTGGAGAGGATGTCCTGTGAGGAGGACACAGCTCAGTCCCTTTTTGGGACCAGATCTATGCTGGAAACTCCGGCTTCCTGCTTCCCACATTTTTGCACTTTGCCAAATTTAGGTGCTTTTCCCACCACAGCCTCTGGAAGGTTGATTGGATGTTGGGAATTGTTAGATTTTTGTAAAACTTTATCAGATGCATCCTTGGCTTCTCTGGCATCATCCTGGCTGGCCTGGAAGTGCTGGTGGCAGAGAAGGGCAGGCCAGGAGCATCCTCCAGGTGTTCAAAGCTTGCTGATTAGCATTTTTAACAGCAACCTCTCAATCCCAGCCTCTCTCCTCTTCCTCTCCACCCCACTCATTCAGTTACAATGATTCTGGAAACCTGGATCAATTATTCCCAGATTTCAAATGCTGGCRTCACTCCTCGTGCAGCTGCGAGCGCAGCATTTAATCTCCTCACTCTTTTAGGTTAAAGTGGTTGTTGTGTTCTGTTTCAGCCTCATGCCTGGCCTCAGGCTCTGAATCTGCAGTGCCCTCATTTCCAAGAGCATCCTGCTCCATCCTGGTGCTTGGCTCGTTCCTCTGCAATGGGCTGGACCCAAGCTCTGGGGCGCAGCACACTCAAAGTTCAGTACSGTACCCAGACCTTCTACATTTCTGGAGTTATTTTCCCCCTCTGCTTTCAAACTATTGGAGCTGAGTGGGAAATTCCCTTCAGAGTAAAAACTGTTTCCTGAGGGTGAAAAAACCACAGCTGCCTAGCTTGAGGATCAAACTTTCCCGTTTTTGTGACAAATGGGAGCCCAAAAAGCTGAGCAATGCGGACACCCATGGGAGAGCTGAGTCCTGAACCACTATCCCTCTCCAGGGAAGGATCTTATCCAGGATTTACCTGATCTGGTAGCTCCTCAAATAGCCAAGGGCTCACTTGGAGAAGGCCCCTTTGAATTTGTGTGAATTGTATCAAGGTGAGGTGCTGAAGGATTTTCCAGCGCTGGCTCCAGGAGGGAGACAYCCAAATACCCCTTCCATGCTCAGAAGTGTTTTCCCAGGTTGAGACAGCACAGGAAAACACAAGTTGTGGGTTTGCCCTTTCTTTTCAACTAATAATTAATCACCTTCCCAGGCACACAAATCTCCAGCTTGGCTGGAGGGAGAGAAGGAGATCTTTTTGGCAGGAGGTGTAAATCAGCAGAGCCCCGCATGAAAATAAAAGTTTTAGGCGAAAAAAAGTCCCTGTTTTCCTGAGCTGTTTCACTGCCACGGGGTGCTGTGCTCTGCCACAGAGGGAATCATGGAATGTTTGGGTTGGAAGGGACCCAAATGCCCATTCCACCCCACTGCCATGGGCAGGGACACCTTCCACTATCCCAGGTGGCTCCAAGCCCCAGTGTCCAACCTGACCTGGAACACTTCCAGATGTCTAGGTAGCTCCTGCCAGAGGCTGGTGAGGGGGAACCAGCACATCCTGGAAGCAGCAGAGGTACCTGGTGTGGGGTTTTGGGCTGGGATTTGGAAGCTGCTCCTGGTGTGGTTGGAGGCTTTGCAACCCCATCAGGAGCCAGGGGCACGGCAGGGGATGAATGCTCCTCTCTTGGTGCCTCTGGCAGAGCTGGTTGGTGAGCAGCCCCTTCAGGCTTTGAAGCCTAAAACTTAGAAAAGAAGGGCCAATTCTCTTACCCCTCACTTTCCTGAAAGTGTCCCATGGCAGGAGGGGTGGAATGAGATGATTTTTAAGGTCCCTTCCAACCCAACCCTTCCATGATGGTTTTCCATCATGGAGAGGGATTCCTTCAGCTACTTCTTTTTTTTGGATTATAATTGTTCTTAGATTGGTCCCAAATTGCCAGGTTGATTGATTTATTGCTGGTGGAATGGAAGGAAAAAAAAAAAAAAAAGAGGAATCCTGAGAATTTGAGAAGGCACAGGAGGATTTGAGGAGGGAAGGGAGGAAAGGTGATCCATGCTGCAAAGCCAGGGAGGGGAATTTGTCCTGCAAATAATAATGGGTTGGGTTTTTTTAAGGGTAGGTGCTGGAGCTGTGAGAGCTTGAGGGAAAAACAGGGAAAATTGGATTCACAGCCAAGTCAGCCACAACACAGCACTGCAGTGAGCTGTGGGGGAGAACCATGGAAAAACCCCAAAGTTTCAGGTGGAAGGAGAGATGTCTGAGGAAGTGATGGGTGGAAAGACTGGAAATGGGAGAAAACAGGAGTTTAGAAATGGTGAGTGACACCTTGGAGGGGATCATGGGAGCTTACAGGCTTGGCTGCAGAAAGGAAAAGGTCAGCAGACAGCAGTGGGTGTTATGGATTTTACATATATATATATTTAAATACATATATATATATACAAACACACACAAAGATGTGCCCTGACTGTGGCACATCCACACTCCCACCCAGCCAATGTGCTTGGGAAGCAGTTTTTGGGAGAAACACCAAGAAGGATCCTTCCCCCAAGTCATGGCACACATTTAATCCCTCAGTCTACAGCCAAAATCTACAAAACTCCTTAAAAACGGTGGGAAAAATAATGAGGCTGGAGTGACCAAATTTTTCTTCATTAGCCTTTCCCTCATTTTCCTGATCTTCACAAAAAAAAAAAAGGATGAAGAAAAAAAAAAGGATAACTGGTGTTTCTTAGAAATAACTTCTCCAGATGGAGGTGCACATGCTGGGCAAGGATGGTTGGCTGAGCTGGTGGCATGAAGAGTCAATCCAAAGGATGGAGCTGGGAAAAGGGAGGTTTTTCCTTGTCCGGGGCTCAGCTTGAAGAGATTCACTGATGCTGCCATGCAGGGGATTGGAGCAGGGGCTGTTTATGGCCAAGCCTTGATCTAGGGATGGCCTGGGATGGTGGCTCTGGGACAATTCCCTCCCACAGCCAACGTGTGAACAGCTCTGGATGCCCAAACCATAATTTTGGCATCACAGCAAGGGCTGGATCTGTTCAGGTTGGATCGCAGCACTCTGGGAGCTCAGTCCAGGCCAGGGACATCACAAGGGCTGGTTTAGTCCTAGGGAAGAAAATCAAGTGCTGAGAAAATCCCACCGTGAATCCCCTCAAACCCCACGTCAACAAACGCGCGCGAATCCTGATGGAAATGCATCCTGGCCGGACAGGTCTGGATCCCATAACTATAAAGGTGTTTTATTTCCTGGAATTCTGACATCAAAGTGGGGATTTTCAAGACAAATAGCTGCTATTTTCATTCCTCTGGAGAAATCATATGATGTGATTGACAATTAAGATCAGAAAAAAAAAGGTTTGATGGGCGAAAGATCAGGAAATAAATCTCGCCACACCACCAAATCCAGGGCTGTTATCAAAAGCTGTTCCTCCCTGCTCAGCACTACGAGGATCACAGGAATGTGGGACCTAATTTAGGAGTGTTTTTTTAGTAACACTTACAGAGGACTGGGGGAATTTGGCTGAGTTTTACCTGCTCCAAAGCTCCCTGGGTGCTTGAGTGAAGGAGCAGATACTGAGCCAGATTCCCGAACGACGGCACAATGAAGACATGGGATTGGAGGATACCCTCTGGGCATTTTAACTCTTTGGGGCCAAGAGTTTTTTCCACATATCAGCACCTCCTTCCATCTGGATTCCTCAGTGGATGGAAGAGCTGCTACACCAGGGGGCAAAAAGGACAATTTAAGACTTCATTGGTCAAGTGGCACCGACAAACATTTTGGAGGAATGTGGTTGAGAGCTGTGACTGCTCAGGGATGGTAGGAATGAGGCAGAGGGGGTGATACCCACCACAGCCCCCCCAAAAATCCAGGAGGGTTAGGACTCTACATCTGAGCCCTGTCTCCATCATTCTCTGGCCGCCAGGGGTTGGATTTGACATCCATTGACCTTTTCCTCCAAAGAGAGAATGTTTTAGTTCCTGAGATCACTGCATTTTTCTCTCACAGCCATATAGGCCAGGCTCCTCTGGTCACAGGCAGAGGCATCTGGTTTGACTTCCCCAGGAAAGGCTCACGGTGTGCAGGAGCACAGCCTGGCATGCAGGGTTGGATCTCCCCCAAGGGAACCCACGGATGGTGCTCACTCTGGAGGTAGGAAAAGAGTCCAACCATGGGAACATGGAGTCAAAGGGYCCCACAATGGTTTGGGCTGGAGGAGACCTCAAAGCTCGTCCAGTTCCACCTCTGCCATGGGCAGGGACACCTTCCACAATCCCAGGGTGCTCCAAGCCCTATCCAGCCTGGCCTTGGGCACTGCCAGGGATCCAGGGGCAGCCCCAGCTGCTCTGGGCAGTGCCAGGGCCTCACCATCCTCACAGGGAGCAATTCCTCATTCCCAATATCCCATCCAGCCCTGCCCTCTGGCAGTGGGAGCCATTCCCTGTGTCCTGTCCCTCCATGCCTTGTCCCCAGTCCCTCTCCAGCTCTCCTGGAGCCCCTTTAGGTGCCCTGAGCTCTCCCTGGAGCCTTCTCCAAGTGAATATTCCCAGCTTTCCCAGCCTGGCTCCAGAGCAGAAGGGCTCCTTTAAGAGGGGAGCCAGGTAAAACAATCAGAAAGGAGCCCAGAAATCCTTCCTCCCTCCTGCATCATCCTTCACACCGTTTCTGGGATCAGGACAGAGTTGGATAAAACCCCTTTCAGGTGGCCGGGCTCTGCCACCAACAGAACAAGCAGAGGACTTCCATTATTCCCAATTTTTAATTTTTTTTTTTTACATTATTTTATTCCCTCCCGCCCCRAAAAAGCTACCCAAAGACAGCCTCGTTATTACCCCATTGTTCCAACCCGAATCCAGGAAAGCACCTTAAGCACACGATTAACTCCTGGAATGCGAATAATCCCCGCTCCTCCTCTTTGGGCCAAGCACTTAAGCGCAGCCTAATTTGAAATTGGTTCTTGAGCAGTGCTGAAACGTAAGCTGGTGTTTGAGTGCTCTGCTGGATGGCAGCCAGGGCCAGGGAGATGCCAGCATCCAGGAAAGCTGTTGAATTTCAGGATTTGCTGAAGTTTCAGGTGTTATGTGGTATAAAGTCTTAACCAGTGAAACCAAAGCGGACAAATCCCAGCCAGAGCTGGTAAAACAATGAAAAAAAGTTCCCTCCTTGGTTTTCACCTTTTCTTTCTCTCTTTTTGAAATATCAGGGATATTTCGCTTTTTTAGAAACATCAATGGGTCTCTGCATGAGTTTTAAAGTGGCCAAGCTTATTCAAAAAGCCAAAGTGCATCAAGATCTTGAAATTCCCAGGTTTTTACCCACCCAAAAGGAAAACGACCACTTTTACAAGTTTTTTATGAAGTCAACACATAGAGAAGACGGATTGTAAACGTTTTTAAAGAAGTGATGGATGTGCTTGCGCACAGGCAGGTTCACACACCCATAAATATACACATAAATGCACATATATTCTTTTTCTCATAAATCCCAGACACTCTTTGAATCAGGGATGCAACTTTGCAAGGGCCTGGAAGGGAGAAGGGGCTGCAGACAGCACTTCAAAACATGGCCCTGCTTTTGAGGCTTCCCAGCCATCCTACACCGAATATCCCAAATTTTCAGCTGGGTTTCAAGCTCAGGTGGTTTGTGAAGCATCCAGCAAGTCCCTGGCTGAGATCTGGACGTTGCCCATCTGTCAGTTGAATTTTTATGGGAAATAAAAATGGGGGGAGAAATTCCACGTTTTGAAGGGGAAGGAAAAGAAAATAATAAAATTTAAAAGGAGCAGTGGAGGGTTTGGGGTCTGGTTCTCTTTAAAACATGGCAGCTGTTTGAAAGCTGCCTACAAATTCAAAATGTTCAGGGCTGGTGTTGGGAGCTCCAACCTGGTGTTAACAGGGAGGGAGGAACGGATCTCACGACCGCAGATGTTGCTGCGAGGGCTGGGGGGGAGCCCTTGCGTGGATGTAACACACTTGTRAATTATGTTTAGAGTCTTTCGCAGGCTTTTATCCACGCAGGATAGCTGCCTGCCATCCCCTCGCTGGGATGAAAGGGTTTCTGCGAGCCCAGCAGCAGAGCAGAGGTGCTGGTGATGATGGGAAGAGGGTGGGCTCCTCCCTAAGCTTGGGCTGCACTTTAATCCCAGCATTTTCCCCTCCGAATTAAAACAAAACACAACGAATTCAGGTGAAACAAAACTTGTGGTTCGAATAATTCTGGCCTGCTTTGGATGCCTTCCCCAGCCAAGCCACTTTTAAAAACAAAAATAACAGCGATGGATGGATATTAACGACAAAATAAAGTGTTTGAAAGTGTTCCAAGCGAAACCTTTTAATTTTTAACRTGTCAGAGTGCAGCATTTTCACACTTAAGAAAATTTAAACAGGTATTTTTCTCCTTAAAATGCACTGTCTTGCCAAGCCCTTAATGCAGCACGAGATTCTGCCCTCCCAAAAATGCATTTTTTGGGGGGTTGTGAAAAGAAAGGAGAAAAGGAAAAAAGGAGAAGAAGGGAAGGGAAGCTTTTGGGAAGGTTTCGGGAAGGTTTTGGGAAGGGAAGGTTTTGGGAAGGGAAGGTTT
>JACDOX010000359.1:513961-527548 GCA_014549065.1 Cardinalis cardinalis | reverse complement strand
AGGCTCCTGCCTTCCTCAGCAGACACCTGGCTTTCCAAAGCGAGCCCATGCCTACCTGGCCCACCATGGTCTTGGCCAGCACTTCTGCTCGCCGCGGGCCGCTCAGCATGTCGGCCGCCTTCAGGAAGATCTGGGCCCGGTCCTSCACAGGCTTCAGGTCCCACTCCTTCCTGGCTGCCAGGGCGGCGTTAATGGCTTTGTTAATGAGCTCCTGTGGAGGCAAAGGGGAAAAGGCAGCAAGGAGGAGCCTCTCCAGGTTCCTGCCCTGTTATAGGACATGAAAGAACACAAGCGCACAGCGCTGCTCTCAAGGTGAAGGAAAAAGGGAAGTTTATTTTCTGACTCTAACATTTATAGTTTTCTAAGAGTGRCAGYGGATTGGAGGGTGACAGTGCCACCTCTCYAATGACACTGGACAGACCAACAGTCTATCAGCTTTTTCTTCTTCTACAAAGGAATGTAGAACAATGAGAAAGTTTGCTACAAGAATGTCAACATCAGACGGCTTAGAAAATCTTWAAAAACCAGAACAACACTGCCCACCACCAGGTCACAGGGAAAAGCAAGGAGTCACCCCCCACCAGGCACAGATCACTGGTGCCATCACAACCCCGAGTCTGCAGCTCCTAGTGGGTTTGTTCCAGGATCTCTGCAGCTTGGAAAGGCTCCTGGAGCCTCCCTGCTCACAAAATGCACTTGCTAAACCAAGTGCTGCTGCTTCCCCAAAAAACCAGCCAGGAAGAGGGAGGACAGAGAGGTGCACTCACCTTGCTGGCATAGCAGTACTTGGCCACCTTGTGTGCATGGTTAAAGGGCTGGGAAGAGAAGAAGAGGCTCTGTAGGAACCAGTCCCAGGATCCTCCTGCAGGGACCCCCCTGCTCTGTTCTGCCCCATTCAGTGAGACCCCCCTGACTCACCGAGAGCTGGTACCTCACCGTGGGGGTCCACACCTCCTCCCCACCAATGACACACGGGATGTCCTCGGTCTTGTCCTTCAGGTCAGCCAGGGCCTGGCAGAGAGGAGAACGCGGTGGGAGCAGCTCCCACCCCCTCCAGCTGCCCTCCATCCCCCTCCCCATGGGCACAGGGAACTGGGAACAGGCTCCGGGCACGGGCTGCCCACAGGAGGCACGGCTGTGCCCACAGGGAAGGAGCRGGAGCTTTTGGGGCTGTCACACCAGGGAGAGCCTGGGGCTGCCCTGCAGCACCTGCAGCACAGCCCAGGGCCCTCCCAGCCCTCAAAACCCCCAAATCCTGGCACTGGTACCTTCTGGAGCGCCGCTCGCTCGGGGCTCCCMGGCTTGAACTCCAGGATGGGCTCGTTGGTCACCTGGATGGCCGGGCGGTGCTGCCATCTCCGCCTGCGGCAGGGCAGGACAGGAACCGCTGCAATCCTGACATTGCCTCCTTCCCCAGCATCGGGGGACAGCTCAGCCCCGGGGACACCTCAGTGCCAGGGGACACCTCAATCCCTGGGGGACACCTCAGTCCCTGGGGGACACCTCAGTCCCTGGGGGACACCTTGACCCAGGGACACTTCAGTCACAGGGGACATCTCAATCCCCGGGGGACACCTTAGCGCTGGGGACATCTCAGTGCTGAGAACACTTCCATTATGGGGGACACCTCCATCCCGAGGGACAACTCGATGCCAGGGGACACCTCGGTGCYGGGGGACAGCCTGATCTGGGGGACACCTCAGTCCCGGGGGACACCTCAGTGCCAGGGGACACCTTGGTCCCAGGAACACCTCCATCACAGGGAACACCTCAGTGCCAGTGGACACCTCGACCCGGGGACACTTCAATCACGGGGGACACCTTGTTGCCAGGGGGACACCTCCATCCCAAGGGACACCTCAGACCGCAGTGCCAGGGGACACCTCCATCCCGGGGACACCTCGATCCCGGGCTTCCCCCCCCAAACCAGTCCCTGCTCCATCCCTCCCGCTGGATGGCGATGCCAGAGCCGGGAGCCGAGCCCGGCCCTCGCCCCCAGCCCAGCACCCCTTCCCTTGCTCAGCAAAAGGCGCTGGGACCGGCGTTTTAAAGGAACGAGGCACAGGATGGATTTTTATGGAACGAGGCACGGGATGGATTTTTATGGAATGAGGCACGGGATGGATTTTTATGGAACGAGCACGGGATCGATTTTTAAGGAATGAGCTGCGGTGGACCCGGGCTACTCCAACACCCCCGCGCTCCGCCGGCTCCTGGCAAAGTCCAGGGGGCAAAAGCCGGACGGGCACCCTGAGCAGCCCCGGGGCCACCGGACCTTGGCACTGAGCAGCGCCAGGAACGTGATACGCTGACCAGATCAGCGCTAATGCCCGGAAAAAGGGGGAAATGGGAGAAAAAGGAGAGGRAAACGAGAAAGAGGGGAAAAACGAGGGGGAAAGGGGAAAAACGACGGGGAAAGGGGGGAAACGAGAGGGAAAAGGGGGGGAAAAAGAGCAAACAAGGAGAAAAGGAGAAGACAAGGGAGAAAAGGGGGAAAGCAAGGGGGGTAAAGGAGGAAAACAGTAGGAAGCAGCGGAAAACAGGTGAAAACAAGGGTAAAAGGGAAAACAAGAGGTAAACTGTGGAAAGCGGGTAAAAACGGGTGGGAAAGGAGAAAACAAAGGGGAAAAACGAGGGAAACAAGGGCAGAAAAAGGAGGAAGGAGGGGGGAACAAGGGGAACTGAGGGCTGGCAGTGCCCGCAGCTGGCAGCGGGAGAGTTCCCGGAGATGGCAGGAGCAGGAGCGGAGCCCGAGCCCGCCCCACGCGTGAGGACGGTGCGGGAAGGGGGCTAGGGAAGGGAAGGGAAGGGAAGGGAAGGGAAGGGAAGGGAAGGGAAGGAGCCCTCACTCACCCGCACTCCCTCAGCGCCCGCAGCCGCCGCCACATCCCGGCCCCACCGCGCTCCCGGCCCGCGGCCGCCACCACCCACCGCGCGGGGGGAGGGAGGGGTGGGGAGGAGACGCAACCATCGATTAATTAATAAATTAATAACCCCCCGGGAGCGGCGGTCTGGAGGGGCGGCCYCGCGCCCGCCGCTCGCTGTGTGTGAGGGTGCGGGCCGTGTCCCCCGCCCTGCCCGCGGGGTGCCTGTGGGGTGTCCTCATTGGCATGTTCCCCCCCCCCCGCGCGGGGATGGTTGCGGCCGGAGCGGGGGGCGGTGGCGCGCGCGGCACGTGGGAGGGGGCGGGGCGCGGGAAGGAGCCAAAAACCATTTTTAATCGGGAAAAACAACAACAAAAGCGGCCGGAGGAGCGGCTGCGGCTGGGACTGTGCCCGGAGCGCGGCGGGTCCGAGCTGCCCGAGAGGACCTGAGCGGGGAGAAAGAGAAAAGCAACTGAGAATCCCTTTGGGAACTGAAAATTACCGAAAAATGGGTGATTTTAACCCAAAGGAGGGGCCTGGCTGGGGCACAGGGCCAGGAGGAGGCTGAGGTGTGCAGGGGGTACTTTAATTTCCAAGCAGAGTCACGTTTCAAGAGCTGCAGCTGAAGGATCCCAATTTTGAGGGGAGTTGGGGCCGTTTTAGGACYCCGAATCACCTGGGCTGGGCGATTTCCAGACACGGGGATGCTCCCTCCCTCCCCAGACCCAAATCCTTCTGCTTCGGAGGCGTTCTCCACCCCGAGAATGAACACGCGGAGCCGTTCAACCGGGAGTTCGGTATTTATTTTATAGTTTTTTGTGGTTTTCATCGTCACCAGAGAGCGCCTGGGACCTGTTCCATGGGCAGCTCCCGGCGCTGGGGTCCGGCAGCGGGGGCTGAGCCCCGGCCCGGGCAGGACGGAGGGTGGGGTGGGCTGGACATGGGCTGGACACCACCTGGACACGGGCTGGACGCTGCACAGCACATGGAGAACCTSCAGCACACCTGGGAGGGGACGGTGGGGTCGGTTTTGGCACTAAAAAAAGGAAAACGGAGCAAATCCGCCGAGCTCAGAGGAGATGGGGTGGTTCTGGCTCTGGCCGAGGATGTTCTCAGGGCTCCTCCTGCCGTGGATTGGATTCTCGAAGCGTTTCGTGCTCCCAAATCCACTGGTGGTGTCCCATTGCAGCCCCAGGGCCTTTCCCCACCTGGGGTCATCCAACAGCATCATCAGTCCAGTCTTTTCTGTTAAAATGAGCTAATATACAGAATATAAAGCACAGTATTTACACGGGGACGGTAACCAGGGGCGTTCCCACACCATCAGTAGTTCATTGTCGCGGGGATAAAAGAAACTCTCAGGTGACCTAAAGAGGAACGGACAAGAAGTGACACAGCAGGAGGGAAGAGGCWTCAATACCTCCCGCTCGAACACGATAAATAATAAATAATCTTTKTTTGGCAGAAGGTCGCTACATTTACTTTAACCACAGGAAGGTGTTTTAGGGACTGGCTTGTGAGTTTTTTGGTGAAACACAAAGGAGTGTGTTTAGTGACGGAGGTTGGACCGCCCTCAAAGCCTCTCCAATAAAACAGAAATTTGGGCTTTGGGGGTGGCAGTCTGGGCAGCTCCACCGGGCTGGTGGCACCGCGGTGCTCTGGGCTGGGCTGCCACAGAGGTGGCACAGCTCTGAAGCCACCCCAGGGGGTTGTTTTAGGCATTAACATCATCATTTCCCAAAAAAGGAGCTGGCCAGATGCACAAGCACCCCCTCACCGAGTGCTTCACTGTTGGAGTGCCTCAGATTAGGGGGGAATGGTGATTTCTGCAAGCAAATACCCACATTTAAACACAATTTGTTGCTCCTTCAAAAGAGAAGCTTTGAAAGGCTCCTGCAAACGCAGAAGGGTCTGAGGACACCGAACTCRCACAGAAACAGAAGGGAAGGCTCAGGTGTTTCCTCCCTGCTCTGCCAAGGGCCTGGCCAGCCCTGAGTGTTCCCTGTGCAGGGAGAGGGGCTGGGATCCCATTCCCACGGAGAATTCCCGGGCAGTGAGTGCCCCCAGCTGCCCTCTGCTGTTATTCCCACCAGGACACCWCCTGCTGCCTCCTCGGTAATTCTGTTTCTCGGTTAAAACTCACAGAAACACAACTTACATCCCACTAAAAACCCTAAAATCCAGGTTTGGGTGGCAACCCCAGAGGCCAAGAGCTCTAAGGACAAAAACCCCACAAGTCCTGAGGCCAAGGGTGGGAAATCCTCACTGGGGTGCTCCTGCCTTGAGCAAGCGCTGGGACGTCTCCACTCAGCCAGGATAAATCACTCCTTAAACATTCAGCTCTAAAATGAAGCACTCGAACGTGAAACCTCCCAGCTCGGCGGCTCTTCCAACACAAACATCCTTCCCATGTTCCCAGAGCCAAGGGAAACACCAGGAACAGCTCTGGGAGCACCCACGGCCCTTCCACAGCCAGCTCGTGTTTTTGCTGGCAGGAATGATCATGGAAAGGAAAATTAATATAATCTCACTTTAGAAGCAGCTCTGGATGCATATTCAGGCATGATTCCCATCTGTTGTTCTGTTTTGTTGAGTTAATCCCAATTTCTACAGGTACAAATATAATTTATGATTTAATTTTTTATTATCCAGGCAGAGTTTAACCCCTGTCCTGCCACGCCCCAGGGATCCAGCAGGTCCTGACCCTTTCCAGGAGCATCCTCCCAGTCAGGGGAAGGGAACAAACTCGCAGGGAAGGGAATAAAATCCCAGCAACAATTCTGCAGAGGCAGAAGAGATGCTGGAGCTGCAGCCTCCCCTGCAGGAAGCCACCTGTGAGTGCTCCACAGCCAAACCTGTCCTGCTTATTTCCACATTGACTCCTGGAACCATCAGAGAATTTGGGGGTCCCATCAGAGCAGGAGAGACTTTACAAGGGAACAATTGCATCTGCCAACAGAAATCTGTTTGCACTTTAAAAACCTCTGATAAAAATAGAATATATACTGTGTTTTTATAAATAGATTACACATTTAGCTTAGATGAGTTTCATTACATTCCCCCCCAAACTTTTTTTTTTTTAAAGAATTTTGCTTTTTTTCCTTGTGTGAACTAAGATGATCATCACTAAGTSTTTGAAAAACATGTTTGTACCACATTATTCTTGAAAACATTTGTACCACATTATTCTTTGGACATTTTTGAATAACATGCATCCACAAATTGCCATTTGTTTACTGAAAACATTTTTGTACAAACCCAGTTTAGGAATTTGATCTGTTATTACACTGCTAGCGAGCAAAAAAATTTGCTTCCTTGAAATCCCCTWTTAAAAAATGAGAAACGATGAGGAGGATTTTCTGACTGTAAATCTAAAAAAGTGTCAATATGACACCGCATTAAGAATAGAAAACAAAAATAAAGTATTTACAGCTTTACAAAGGAAAAAAGAAAGAGGTCATCAAAATCATTTCCAGCATTTTTACAATTAAATTCCTTTTTTTTTTTTTTCTTTTTTTTCCTCTGGCAAGCTTTGATCTGGTGCCACACACACGGAGCAGGAGCAGCAGCACGGCTGGACTTGGAACCAACCCAGAAACCCCCAAGGACCAGCCCCAGCTGCCCCAAAGGGCTGGCCCGGCCTAAATGAAAATAAACCCGACCCCGAGCATAAAAACACCTTTTCTGCTTTAGAAATGGATTACATGTGGTTACAGAAAGACACCGACACCCATGGGAACCTCTACTGTCCTACACATCACCACCGTGCACCGAGTTCTACACCCTCTGCTACAGCCACATCCCCCTGACCCCCCCTCTGGGGGTGCTGCTGCCCACCCCACACCCCAATTCCTGCTTGGGAATTCCCTCTCACCCTCTGGGGGTGCTGCTGCCCACCCCACACCCCAATTCCTGATCTGGGAATTCCCTCTCACCCTCTGGGGGTGCTGCTGCCCACCCCACACCCCAATTCCTGCTTGGGAATTCCCTCAGCACTGTGGGTGCTTCTGCCCACCCCACACCCCAATTCCTGATCTGGGAATTCCCTGCCCTCAGCACAACAGCTCCTGCCTTTGGGAACACTCAGCCTTTTTCCTACCTGGACATTCACTTTTAATAAAAAACAACAAACCCAGAGCACAAGGGCWGCACAACCCCAACAGCTGCTGGGGCTGTGGGGCCAGGAGCACTTCGGGGTGAGGGGCCAGGGGCAGGGCCAGGAGGGGACAGCCAGGGGCAGCTCCAGGAGCATTCCCGGGGTGAGAGGAGCCAGGGGCAGCTCCGGGAGCATTCCCGGGGTGAGAGGAGCCAGGGGCAGCTCCGGGAGCGTTCCCGGGGTGAGGGCAGAGCCAGGGGCAGCTCCAGGAGCATTCCCGGGGTGAGGGCAGAGCCAGGGGCAGCTCCGGGACCGTTTCTGGGTGAGGGCAGAGCCAGGGGCAGCTCCGGGAGCATTCCCGGGATGAGAGGAGCCAGGGGCAGCTCCGGGAGCGTTCCCGGGATGAGAGGAGCCAGGGGCAGCTCCAGGAGCGTTCCCAGCAGGAAGGGAGCCAGGAAGGGAGCCGGGGCAGGCTCCAGGAGCTGATTCACTGTGCTGAGCAATGCCTGCCCCAGCCACTGAAGCATCACAGACATCCAGACTTGGCAGGCACTTCCTCAGCCTCGGGAGAGGCTCCTCGGGAGCAGCTSAAGTTCAAAACCCTTCAAAACCCTTCAAATTGCAGATTTCAAACATGCAGTCTCAGCCCAAAGAAAACCCCAAATCCCCCCCCTACCCACCCCCCAGCTTGCAGCCCTAGTGAACATCACATTTACCACTTTGGCCACCTAAGAAATAACAGGAATGAGCACTTTGGAACGAGGCTTCTCTTCCAGAGAAAAGTTATTTACAGGACAGAGCAGGCTTTGGAAAGCCTCTCACCCCAGGAGCCAAGGAGTTGTCACCTGCTCTGCACTGGGCATTGCCACCAGAAAGGACAGCACAGGAATATCCTTGGATTCACCACAGGAATATCCTTGGATCCACCACAGCAATATCCTTGGGCTTGGGCAGAATCCCTCAGCTGTGGCTCTGCACTCCGTGGATGCTGATGGATCGGCCTGGTCCCTCCTTCCCAGCCTGGAAAACTCAGGGAGCTCACAGGAGTGGCCACTTTGCCTTTCCCTAACACTGAGAGGCTGCAGAAATCGGGATTTTCCCTGTCCAGCCCAAGCACTGCTCCTGCACAGCATTTCCTGGCAGGCAGAACAAACACATTTGGAATTTACTCTGAGTTCCAACCACTGCTTAACCCCACAGCTGGCTTTGGGCAGTATCAACTACGCTCTCAATCTTGGTTTAAAAACAAACATGAAGTTATTGGCTGAGGTTTATACCCTGTTTTTCCCTGGCTGAGGTGCTACAATTCCCATTCTAACCGTGAAGAGCCCGGTGGGGCTGGAGTTTCCTCAGCCACCACCGTGTGATCTGTCTTTGATGCTGCTTCTCCTGGGTAAAAATGCAGAAAGATGGGCAAAGCCAAGGTCTTGCCACTTTCTCACAGAGAAAGCACGTGGCTGTTCCTCCCCAGTTCTAGGGCAGCAGCACTTTGGGATTCAGTTTACTGAGCCCTAAGGGAYGACAGCATTTCCCAGTGCTCAGCTTTCCCCAAGAACAGTGGTCAGCAGCTCTCCCAAAGTCCTGTCTCCAGCCTACACCTAGGTCAGTTTATCCTGATGCTTCACCTACACATCATGGAAGCAGCATAAAATGGAGTTATCTCTCTGTCTGCAAAGGAAAATCTGCAAACGCTAAAAAAAAAAAAAACCTGAAAAAAGACACAAACCAGGGCTGACTCCCCTCCTAACCCAACCACTGGAAACAAAGGCATTGTGATACAACATTCCACCTCAAAAGAAGCTCTACAGACATCTAAGTGTGCAAATGTGGGTTTAGCTTTCCTTTTCCCAAGGGATAACTGTAGCCCAGCAGGGACCAAACATTCCATATAAATAAGGCGAGCTTTTTTTTTGTTTTTGCATAGTAGTTACTCAGTGATAGTCCCCCCCCAGTGACCCCTCCTGTGCCCCCCTGCTTTGCCACCGAGCTGAGTCCTGCTCCTCCAGGTCCTGGAGTCCAGAAGAAACCTTGGACACATCCCAAAGGTGGGATGGAGAAAACCCTCTGAATTTTGCTACAAGCTGTCTCCAAACCTGCTGTTGTTTTTAAACGTTTGCAGTTCAATTTGGAGGCAATTCTTTTTTTTTTCTTGTGCCAGACATTTGTAATTGCACCACAATTGTCTTGGTTTTGCTGCTCTTTTTGCCAATGTTGCTTTTGCCAATCAGTGCAGCAGCTCAATAAAACCAGCAGCTTATTGAAGTACCCAGAGCCTCTGCAGCACCATCCTCTGCTGCCAACCAGCTTTGGTTGTCTGTGGGTTTTTTTTTAAACAATATATTTTATAAAAACACCTGCTATTAATATTCCACTGGAGCTCAAAGTGGCTCAGCTTGGGGCAAAGGCACAATTAAAACACCGTGTTTTCCTACAGGACTCTGCATTTATGGTTTGTAGAACAATAGAAATGTACAGCACCAATCCTTGGCTGGGAGGGGATGCGTGTAGGAAGGAGTCCTCAGAGTCCCTCTGCAGGGGCTCTCGAGTCTTTCACCTTTCCCCCAGCAATTGGTTTGGAATTTTTCTTCTCTCTCCATCTCCCCCTTGACTGGAATGCTCCCACTTGCTATCAGCTGACCATGGGCTCCACGTCCGTCTCTCTGTCCAAATCATCCTGAATTTCATCTGTGTTTCCTGAGTCACTGCTGGCTACGGAGCTGGGGGATGGAGAATTCCTGCAGGGAAACACAGGGAAAGGTGCAGCCAAAAAGTTAAATATCCATGACTGAAGGAAGAAAAAAAAGTCTTACAAGAAAACAGTCACTTTCCCTTCCCAATACTATTAAAAAACCCTTTATTAACATTAAAYATCAGAATTTCCCCAAGCTATTCAAAAACCCCTTTAATAACATTAAACTTTGTGTTTACAGGAAATATCAGTAGAACAATCAAGGTGCCACCCCAGCCAGCCCCTGCTCAAACACAGAGGCTGTCCCAGGTTTGCTGATGGGGAAATGGAGAGCAAAGACTCTCAGCATCCCTAATACCCAGAGCCCTGAAAATTGAAAGTTTATCATCTTGTTCTACCAGGGTTGAGCAAGAGATAAGAGAAATCCCTCATAGTGTAAGGTTCTTAACACATGAGAAGATTAAAAAACAAGTTCTTCATGTAAGTCCAGAGTCAAGATTCAATTTGGGGTTTTAAGAGTTCTAAATCTGAGATGTTAAAGAGTGGAAGTCCAGCTGAGCTGGAGCTCCCTGTGCTTAGGAGCAGCTGCTGAACCCTTGGGGCTGTTCCAAGGAACAGGACCCCACACTCCCCCTTGCAGGGCTGAGCTGGGACACAACGTTCTCCAAAGGACAAGTGGCAGTGTTGTCTTTAGCCCAAGCTGGCAGGAATKGATGCTTTAAGTTTTAGCTGTCATATTTCTCAGATTCTGWGCTGCATTTGTGTGTAACTCTTGTGTGAACTTCATACAGAGTATTAGCAAGTTCTCCTCACAGTTTGGTCAGACAAAACARTCCTTTTCCAGCCCCAAAACCAAGGGGAACTATTGCAGCTTCAGGCCCAAAAAGTTTAAACAAAAGTGAATTGGGGAGAAGCAAACTGGGAGAATGTGACTTCATTACCTGAAGCTGTAATTGGACAATTAACCCACAATATGCAAATGGGATACACTTATAAAAGTGTGAAAACTGATCCCCCATGGTCCATCCTGGGTGCAGCCATGGCCAGGCTCTTGCACTGCCCAAGGTGTATCTTTGAAGGCCTTTTAATAAATCCCTACTTTATTCCTGTAACAGTGTCCAGCCTCTGCTCTAGTGCCCTCTCCAGCATCAGACCCAGGAAGGATGTGCTGGTTTTCAGCTTCTTTTTCCACCTCTGTTGAGGTCAGGATGGAAGGCACTGGAGCTGACAGTTTGTGTTCAGATTTRGGTGCTTATTATTTCTCATCACTGTTACAGTCTCAGAGCAGTGAGTTCTGCAGTTCTTCACCAACAAGGCTCCAAATGGCCAACAAACTTTTGCTACAAGGTCTTTTAAGGCTAAACTGTTCAAGTAAGAAATTACACCTGAATTATTTTTACTTTGAACCCAACAATTGATCCCTCAAAGTCTGCAATGCAGACTTTTCTGTCCAGTTACAAAATATCACCCAAACCCATGGAGAAGAAGGAAGATGAAGGTGAAGAAGAAGGTCAAGAAGGTAAAGAAGATGAAGAAGAAGGAGTAGCCTCCATTCTATAACCTCCATCTTGCTCTATATTTATTACTATATTCTAAAACCCCAAACTCTGTTTTCCACCCTGTGTTATTACACACTTCTAATCAACTCTAATCAACCCCAATCCCAGTGTTATCAATCCATTCTGGAAGCTTCTCCACGGCCTCAGGTCAATGCAGGGTTCTCCTRGGGGCAGTGCCTGGCACACAGAAAGGCTGAAACCCTCAGCATGCAGAGCTGCAGCAGGAGGAGCTGCTGGGGCAGCAGAGGAGCCCTCACCTGTCRGCTGAGCCCTTGATGAGCCTCCTGCAGGTTTCCATCTGCACGTCCAGGCCCCGTTTCATGCTGCACATCTCCATGTACTCGTGCAGGTGCCGGTTCATGTCGCTCTTGGCTGTGGCCAGCTCCAGCTGAAGGGCAAAGAATCAGCTTCAGGGCAGGAGCAATCCCACTTCTCCTGCACTCCTTTCCTTTTCCTGCACTCCCCACACTGCTGCAGCTGCCCAGAGCCCACCCCAACAGCCCACAGTGCCCATTTCACTCACTGCTCCTGACTGCCAATGCACCCGTGAGCCCAGCAAGGGCAATCAGAGCTCCACACTGGTTCTCAGCAGCCCTGGGTTTGCTTTTTATTCAAACTTTTCTGTTTCTAACACTACCACAACAGCCATCCTGCTGATTTTACACCTTCTAAAGTAGCTGAACTGTCTTAAGTGTAGCTTATAAGACCTAGCTCAAAAAAGCCATCCATCACCCTGGAAGGCTTTTCCTGCTCTTGGCACCTTGTCATTAATGAAAGCAGCTCCAGGCAGGACAGAGATTTTGAGAAGCTCCAGCTGCTGTTTCTGGCCACCTGTGAGGCCTCATCCTGGGAAGCATTTCCCCAGGGTGAGGGTGGACATGCAGAACAAAGTGGGGAAAAGAAAAATAGTGTGTTTCATTCCCTTTGTTCTGCAGGTTCTCTCTCCACCAGCCTCAGATTTATGCTCAKTGCTGAAGTATGGAGCAATAATAGCCCAGAGAATGGCATTTAGAAAAATCCCCAGGGCACGCCAGAGGGAAATGCCTTTGCATGGTTGGATAGATGGACATTCCTGCTTCCCTCTGGGACACCCCAGAGCACAGCCCTGTGCTGTGTCCATCCATCAGGAACAACTCCCCCTCCTCACCTCTATCTGCCCTATTGTCTCCTGGTACTCCTTGTCTCTCGTTTTGAAGAAAGATTCTGTCTCGTGGATCAAGTTTCCCAGGTTTTCTTCCTGCAGGGGAGAGGAGGACACAAAAAATCAGCAAAGAAATAAAGGAATCCAGGAGAGAACTGAAGATTTTATTTAGCTCCCTGGAAATGCAGGTTATTGTGTTCCTTCCTGCACTGATTCTTTAAAGACACTGCTTCACAGATGGAATATTMTTCTTCAATCTGGAATACCAGGAAAACACATTTCTGTGCCATGACCACAGCTCTGGACACACAAAGGGGAGGTCTGGTCAAGGCTCCAGCAATTAAACCCATGCACCTGCTGCATTCCAAAGGACCAACCCCCTGGATTTTCCTGAGCCTTTCACCGCCTGATCTCACGTGGACAGACTGGAATTGCTCTCCAGCCATGAAACTTTTTAATTTTCCCTGCATTGACCACGCTGCTACTCCCAGCTTTGCACTGGAATTCTCATTTTCCAGTTCCATATCATCACTCTCCAGTGCATGCACGGATTCCCACTGCAATTCCTGCACTGCTGGATAAAGCAGGAACAAATGCTGTCCCACAGGACAGCTCCTCCTTCGGACTGACAGCACAGTCTGGGCTCCCAAACACACAGAGCTGCTTGGTGCTGCCCAAAAAGGCACCACAATGTCACTGTTCCCTCTTCCAAGCCTTCAACCACCTCCTTTTTCCATTGAAAAATGATCCYCAATTTAGCACAACTGCACCAATGAGTGTTAATGGGGTTTCCATGCTCTGGCCACATCTGTGGCAGATTTACAGGGCTCATTGCTGGTACCCACACCAGGCTATCCAGCCTGGAGTTACAAGAATCATCCCTCTGATCCTTTTATATGCAGAAGAGCTTTAAGGAGGAAGGTCATAAAAGAAGGTGGTGAGGGCAGCGTGTAAGAACTTGAAAGGAATAAAACCCACGGAAGGAAGATTCAGGCATGTAAAGCACATGTTAAAGAGCAGGCACAGCCGGAGCAGTCTTTATTCTGAACCTCCATCTACAAGCCAAATCTACCCTTTCCTTGTATAATTTTCATTTAGAAGGATTTAAGCTTCTTAAAATCTTTAGAGTTTCCCCCGCGCGGGGCCTGGGCTCGGCGCTATTGCTGTGCTTAGCCAGGCACGCCCGGCTATGCAAATCAGCTGTCATTAATTCCTGCACGAGGCTGCTCGTTATCACC
>JACDOX010000359.1:495365-511975 GCA_014549065.1 Cardinalis cardinalis | reverse complement strand
CATCATTCCCAGCTATTCCCAGCCCATTCCCAGCCATTCCCTGACATTTCCAGCTATTCCCATCCATCCCCAGCCCATCCCAGCCATCCCCAGCCATTCCCTGTCATTCCCAGCCCATCCTCAGCCCATTCCCAGCCCATCCCCAGCCATTCCCAGCCATCCCCAGCCATCCCCAGCCATTCCCAGCCCATTCCCAGCCCTCTCCAGACTGGTTTAAGAAGGCTCTGGAGTGGCTGGATTAGCTGCCTTTCCCTGGGATTTTAGGATTAAAAGGAAGCTGCTCATTATCCATCACTGCCAGCAGGTCCCCACTGWCTGGGCAGAGGGAAGCCCAAGATTCAGGGGTCCAGAGGATGCCTGGGGCTTTTTGTGGTCCTGCCACCACAGGTTCTTTGTCTGGGATGGGATTTACACCCTTCAACACCTCCCCAGACCACGCTGGGGTTGCTCAGCTCCCCACAGGAACAACTGTGCAACCCCACGCCCTGCACTGCACACRTTATCATAATAAAGTGGGAATGATAATTCACAGAGAAAGTGAGGAGCTCTGGAGGATCACAGAATCACAGGCTGGTTTGGGCTGGAAGGAGCTTAAAGTTCACCTGATTCCACCCCATCAATGGGCAGGGACACCTCCCACTGTCCCAGGCTGCTCCCAAGCCCATCCAGCCTGGCCCTGGGTGCTGCCAGGGATCCAGGGGCAGCCACAGCTGCTCTGGGCACCCTGTGCCAGGGCCTGCCCACCCTCACAGGGAAGGATTTTTCCCTAAAATCAAATTTAAACTTCCCTCCTGTCAGCCCMGGGCTTTAGAGAAAGCTCTGAAGGGTGACAAATTCCCTGATGGTCCTGGAACAGGCACCTTGGATCCTTCMCCTCTCACTCAGCATTTTCAATACTCACTCTGAAGGAGCCAAGGAAGTAAAGTTTGGCCAATGAAGTGATTGCACAGACTGCAAATCAGCCACAGAGAGGAAGCACTAAGAGGATTTTAAAATCAAAGTCAGTCTGTGTGGCAAACTAGATCACCAGTCCAACACCCACAGGCTCAAACGGCTGTGCAGGAGTAGCTGAGGGAGAGTTTGTGCAGGGAAGAGCTGGAGAAAATAACAGGAATGAACTCACCTCTCCCTGGAGGTCAATGGAGGGGTTGCAGTTGGTGAAGTCCTCCCACAGCAGCAGCGTCTCCTCGTTCTCCTCCCACGTTAAACTGTCACAGTCGTCGTCGAAATCAAAGGTCTCACGGCTGGGAGAACAAAGAGCCATCACTGCAGCCCCACTGCCTCAGTCCTTTAATTAATTGTCTAGAAAAATGGGCTATGAGAGCTGAATGGGGACAATGCAGCCTGGAAATCCTCACAGCTTTTACCAACAGCCTGTGGCACTGTCAGGGCCTCTCTGCTGGGCTCCCTGCCACCCCAGGGCACAATAAAAGCTCCTGGCTGGAGCTGCTGCTGGAGCACCCGGCCTGGCTCTGCCCTCCAGATGGAGCTGCACTGGAGCTTCCCCTGCCTGCAAAACCACAGAAATGTTTGGAGCTGTTCTTTCCTCCAAAGGAAAGGAGCCCAAACAGAGCTCAGGGGATGTCACAGGGCTCAGAACCCACAAGGATTTCACAGGGAGGCTCAGCCAAGGGCTCCCCTGCAACCTTGGAACAGAGCAGGGCTGGAAGGAGAAAGAGCTGAAAGGAACCAGGGCTGGAGGGAGAAAGAGCTGAAAGGAAGCAGGGCTGGAGGGAGAAAGAGCTGGAGGGAGCAAGAGCTGAAGGAACAAGGGCTGGAAGGAACAAGGGCTGAAGGAAGCAGGGCTGGAAGGAACCAGGGATGGGAGGAACAAGAGCTGGAAGGAACCAGGGCTGAAGGAAGCAGGGCTGGAAGGAACAAGAGGTAAAAGAACCAGGGCTGGAAGGAACCAGGGATGGGAGGAACAAGAGCTGGAAGGAACCAGGGCTGGAAGGAAGAAGAGATAGAAGGAAGCAGGGCTGGAAGGAAGCAGGGCAGGAAGTAACCAAGGCTGGAAGGAGAAAGAGCTGGAAGGAACAAGAGCTGGAAGGAACAAGAGCTGGAAGGAACAAGGGCTGGAAGGAACAAAGATGAAAAGGCTGAGGCCCCGAGATGTGCAGAGCAGCACAGACACCGCTGCAGCCACTGAGGGCAGAGCACAGGGCAGGAGTGGCCTTTCACACCCTTATCTGCCCTAACCTTGTGCAANTAGAAGGAAGCAGGGCTGGAAGGAAGCAGGGCAGGAAGTAACCAAGGCTGGAAGGAGAAAGAGCTGGAAGGAGAAAGAGCTGGAAGGAACAAGAGCTGGAAGGAACAAGAGCTGGAAGGAAGCAGGGCTGGAAGGAACAAAGATGAAAAGGCTGAGGCCCCGAGATGTGCAGAGCAGCACAGACACCGCTGCAGCCACTGAGGGCAGAGCACAGGGCAGGAGTGGCCTTTCACACCCTTATCTGCCCTAACCTTGTGCAATGAGGGAAAGCTCAGAGCACACAGCAGTGGCTGCCCCTCGTGGTGGTTAAGGAGCCCTGACAAAGAGCTGGGATTTCTCCCTGAGCAGCCTGGATTCCAGGCTGATGCATTTTTATGGCTTTAGCTCACTTCCTCTGAGCTGATAACATCTCAGGAAGGAGCCCGATGCTGTCCCAGGAGGCTGCAGAGCCTGGCAAGGCCAGGAGGTTTGTCTGGATCAGCAGCACTGTRAAAGTGTCATTTTAAACACTTGGACACTCCTGACTGTGCCTTTTGCAATTCCACTTCTTCAAATTGTTCTCTTTTTCCAGTATCTGTCCTGGTCAGAGAGCACAAAGGCTCCTGAGCTGACCCCACACAAAATCCACTGCAGTTCTGATTTTGTGCTACTTAATTCTTAAAAATTAAGTTCATTACAGCTAAAAAKCAAGTTGGTTTGTTTCTGTTAATGACACCAGCTCCTCTATCTATTTCTAAGCTTCACAAAGACCCCAGGCCCATCCCCACCAACATTTTCACCCCAGCTTGACAGAACAAGGCTCCTGTAGCTCTTTGTGCCATGGGTAATAGGACATGGACACAAGAATTTCATYAGCAGGACCAAAACCAACTGGGTGTCACAGGGCAGGTTTGGGAACAAAATTAAAACCTAAATGCATGACCAACCTAGCAGGTACATTTAACTTCTTGCTTTTTAGAAAAATCCACACACTGCCTGCTGCCACATTGAATTTAGCAGTGGAGAAGTAAAAAATCTGTATTTATTACACTSATTATTACTGAGGGCCTAAAGGCATCTGAAAGGAGCCCTAACAAGGGGAATCATCAGAGGTTATCCCTCCTACACAGGGGATTCAGGCAGAAAGGAGGAAATGCTCCCCTGAAACAGAACTCCAAAAAGCCTCACCAGGCTGTATTTGTGGATATTTGGGGGTTTTAGGAGTATTTTGGGGGGGTTGGGGGTCCCCACCTGCATTTTGAGGCTCCCAGGGGGGAATTTGGGGATATTTGGGGGTGTTTGAGAAGGATTTTGGGGGGTTTTGGGGGTCCCAGGGTGGAATTTAGGAATATTTGGGGGTATTTGAAGGGATTTGAGGAGTATTTTGGGAGGGTTTTGGGGGTCCCCACCTGCATTTTGAGGCTCCCAGGGGGGAATTTGGGGATATTTGGGGGTGTTTGAGAAGGATTTGGGGACCCCAGGACATCCCAGGCTGAGGTTAGGAGATATTTGGGGGTGTTTGAGAAGGATTTTGGGGGGTTTGGGGGGTCCCAGGAGATCCCAGGCTGGGGTTAGGGGATATTTGGGGGTATTTGAGGAGTATTTTGGGAGGGTTTTGGGGGTCCCCACCTGCGTTTTGAGGTTCCCAGGGTGGAATTAAGGAATATTTGAGGGTATTTGAAGGGATTTGAGGAGTATTTTGGGAGAGTTTGGGGGTCCTCACCTGCGTTTTGAGGCTCCCAGGAGGTTTGGGGGTCCCAGGGTGGGGTTAGGGGATATTTTGGGGTGTTTTAGGAGTATTTTGGGAGGTTGGGGGATCCCTACCCTGGCCCTGATGGGAGAAGGGGACACAAGGCACACCTCCAGCCACCTCCCTGAACTGCTCAGACAGCACCACGTGCTGAGAGTCCCTCCTGGGCTGCTCCAAACTTCCTTCCTGGGAGGAATGTGGTTTGGGATAAAGCTTTGGTTTGGGGTACAGCTTCAGGCAAAATAAACTCCAGTTCTTCCAGTGTGGGAGACTGGACCTTGCAGCAACAGCTGACAACACCAACATCCCTGACATCTACAAATTGCTGTCCACTGATCTTCCAGACATATCCACCACTCCCTTTTGCCGGCAGCCCAACTGAAAAGCATCCCAAAAAACCTGAGATGTTTGTATCCACCACAAGCTGAGCTTTCAGTTCAAATTCCATCCAGCCAAGCAGCAGCAAACTCCAGAAATCAAAYATTCAGCCCAAGATGCAGAACAGACTCCTGGTTTTGACTCTTTCTTGTTGCATTTTCCCCTTTTGCAGCAACCCAGAACAGCAAAACGAGTTTGTATTTTTTATACCCCCTGTAGTTCCTCCCACTTGAGGGAGGAGCAGAAATCCGATCATTTCATTGGAACCTCCCCAAAGCCTCCTGGCCTGTGCCACGCTGCCGGCTCAGAGACTGCAGGCTCAGGCTGCTGTCAGGAGCAGTTTCTCAGGGGTACTCACAGCTGGTTGAACATCCTCTTCATCTCATCCGTGATGTTGAGGGAGCAGCTGACCTCATCGTCCGAGAACCGCCCGTTGTCGGCGTCCTGCTCCGACAGCTCCTCGTCCGACGGCAGCTTCCGYTCCTTCTTCTTGGAAGCCACCTGGGGGCAGAGACAGCGCTGACCGCAGGGCTGGGCAGGGGARCTGGGGGGCAGGGAGAGGAGAGGGGTGAGGGCTGAGCCTGGGGTGTGGCTGCCCAGGACGCCGGGATCCCTGCCCGGCCTGAGCAGCGCGCACGGAGCACAGGAAGCGGCTGGGGAGAGCAAAGCGAGCTGGGGGGGCTGCCAGAGCTCTGGGGACGGTCACTGCGCCAGCCTGGCACCTGCCAGGGGCCATGCACAGCCTGGGATGAGCCAGGGAAAGGCTGGGATGAGCCAGGGCAAAGCACAAGGGGCAGCAGTGCCCGGGCAGAGAGCAGTGACAGAACTCTCCCTCTCCTGCCACCACCACAGGTGTGGCCTCCAGAACAGAACCCCAGCAAGGAACAGACAGGAACCTTTCCAGAGAGCCTCTGCTCCAGGGAGGAACTTCCAGAGAGGAATTTCCAGAGAGCCTCTATTCCAGGGAGGAACTTCCACAGAGGAATTTCCACAGAGTCTTTATTCCAGGGAGGAACTTCCACAGAGGAATTTCCAGAGAGCCTTTATTCCAGGGAGGAACTTCCACAGAGGAATTTCCACAGAGGAATTTCCAGAGAGCCTTTATTCCAGGGAGGAACTTCCACAGAGGAATTTCCAGAGAGCCTCTATTCCAGAGAGGAATTTCCACAGAGGAATTTCCAGAGAGCCTTTATTCCAGGGAGGAACTTCCAGAGAGTCTTTATTCCAGGGAGGAACTTCCAGAGAACCCTTAGTTCCAGGGAACAGATTTCCCACCCCAGCAGCAGCAGCAGATTGAGGATCCTCAGCACACAAGAAGGGTTGGCTGAGCCATGGAAAAGCCTGGAAAGCCCCCAAGAAATGAAGTTCAGGGAACTCAAGGGACAGCCCTGCAAGGGGCACAGAGGGAACACACAGGATGCTCCCAGATTCCAGAGGGTCCCAGAGGGTTGGGAACACACAGGATGCTCCCAGATTCCAGAGGGTCCCAGAGGGTTGGGAACACAGAGGATGATCCCAGCGGATCCCAAGGGGTTGGGAACACACAGGATGATCCCAGATCCCAGAGGGTTGGGAACACACAGGATGATCCCAGAAGATCCCAAGGGGTTGGGAACACACAGGATGATCCCAGAGGATCCCAGAGGGATGGGAACACACAGGATGATCCCAGATCCCAGAGGGATGGGAACACACAGGATGATCCCAGATCCCAGAGGGTTGGGAACACACAGGATGATCCCAGATCCCAGAGGGTTGGGAACACACAGGATGATCCCAGAGGATCCCAGGGGGCTGGGAACACACAGGATGCACAGCTGGTGCCAGAACCTCAAACACACAATCCATTCCCACCCTACAGCAGTTTTCCCTCTCCTTGGCACACAGACCATCCCTTGCTGGCCTTGCTCTCCTGGTCATTTTAACCCCTGAGCAGGAGTGTGTTCTGCAGTCACCTCTGAGCACAAAGGCTCAGCAATTCTCCTCAGAGACAAGAAGGAGGCACTGACACCATACAGTGGCTCAACCTGCCAGAGAAATAATTCTCCTCTGAGGAGGTCTGAGTCTTTTGGGGAACACAGGGGGAAAACCATCAAACATTTCAGCAGCTTCACCAGCAGAGCCCACAAGGATCTTTTTCAGTGTTTCTGACAGCACTTGGCACACTGTGTGCTATCACTACACACAGAAAAGCATCAGATTTACTGAAAGCCTGAGCAAGACACATTTAGATGGAAGCAGAAGGAAGGTGGGTTAATCAGAGCTGAAACTGCAGTTGTGACAAGACCAGCTGCACTGGGAGTGACAGCCTTGATCCAGCAGAGCTGTCACTGCTCCTTTTGGAGCAAATAAAGGACTTTCCTTCAAGCTCCAAGGAGCTCCAAGGAAAGCAACTGGAGCAGCCAGAGCTCACCATCACAGAAATGTTATTTCTGGCCACAGAGCTCAAGCCAGAAATAAGAACATTCAGATGACAGTTCCATGAGCTTAAAACCTGTCACTTSTGAAGGGAACAAATGGGAGGGAGGAATGATACAAACCTAGACCCTGTAACACTGCTTTATTTCCCTGCACTCAGTACAGACTAACATCAGACTCACAGCACAGCTTAAAGATCACCCTGGGACTCCTTTTTTTGTCCAACTCTCTGCACTTTGTGCTCCTGGTGCTGCAGCAGCTCCTGCAGCAGAGCTACCCTGACAGACAGCGGGGGAAACACAGCTACAGAGAGAGAGTTCAAGAAAAGGCAAATGAGCTGGACCACACTGCTCAGCACTGCTCCCTCCTGCCCTGCCCTATGGAAAATTCAGGGCCTAATCACCTGGAAAATCTTGGAAACGTCTTCYGAGTTGCGCTGCTGCGCGACATCGCACAGCTTGGCCGTGATATCGATTCGGCGGCAGATGTCCATGTCCACCTTCATGGCCTTTTCTTGGATCTTTGTGTCCAGGTCTGTCATGGGCTGCAGGAAGGACAGCAGGGATTATCTTCTATTATTAGACAGTTCAGGCAAGAAGAGATACCCCACAGTATCTCTGGAACCCCAGCGCTAAACCTCACACCCTGCTCAGAGCAGAGCACGGGCAGTGCCCGGGCAGAGAGCAGGGACAGAACTCTCCCTCTCCTGCCACCACCACAGGTGTGGCCTCCAGAACAGAACCCCAGCAAGGAACAGACAGGAAACCTCTCCAGAGAGCCTTTATTCCAGGGAGGAATTTCCAGAGCCTTTATTCCAGGGAGGAATTTCCAGAGCCTTTATTCCATGGAGGAATTTCCACAGAACGTTTGTTCCAGGGAATAAATTTCCCACCGGGGCAGTCTGAGGACTCCACAGCTCACCCCTGATTCTAACAAAGTTCCAACTCAGAGGGATTTGCCACCTAAAAAAACCCTGCACCCACCCCAGAACAGCTGCTGAGTGTGGCAAGGGGAGCCTCACTGGGTCAGGAACAGGGCAGCACAATGCAATGCCCAGAGAAGCTGAGCCTGCCCCAGCCCTGGAAGTGCTCAAGCTGGGCTTGGAGCATCCTGGGACACTGGAAGGAGACCCTGCCCAGGCCAGGGGGTGGAGCTGCATTGTCCTGAAGGTCCCTTCCRTCCCAAACCATTCTGGGATTCCATAAATAACACTTTAAAAATGGAGAGCACCCCCCTGTGTAGCAGAGCAGAGTGAAATGCAAATCCTGGTGAGGATGCAACACCTCCCCTCTTGCAGACACARAAGTTGTGCCAGCACAGAGAAGCTGCTGATAAACCAGAATCCAGGCTCCACAGCAACTGCACACAGAGCATGGGACCAGCAAACCCTGAGTGGATCCAAGGAGATCCATGAAAACCTTGGCACAGAGAACA
Source organism: Cardinalis cardinalis (assembly GCA_014549065.1). Taxonomy (NCBI): domain Eukaryota; kingdom Metazoa; phylum Chordata; class Aves; order Passeriformes; family Cardinalidae; genus Cardinalis; species Cardinalis cardinalis. The sequence continues at coordinate 503,807 of JACDOX010000359.1, read as the reverse complement.
CTCCTCACTGGCACCGACCTGGCTTCCAGCCCAGCTAAAGTTCTGCATGAAAATTTCTGTGTGAAAATACTGCCTGGTAGTAGCTCTAATTTCTGAGATCCTCCCACTCAGACAGAACATCTGGCTCCTTATGAAGGAAGAAACATTAAAAAACCCCCAAAGCATATTTTCCATCCTAGCTGAGACTTGCTCTCCTGGACAGYTCCACTCCTCAGCAATGCTTCCACCTGGGACACAAAAGTGCAAAAACCCTTTGCAGATCATTCTTAAACACAAATCCCCTTTCTAAGAGAAAACTTTGGGCTTTCTGTTGATTTGATTTGCCTTTTCCCACCATTTTTAGTTTTAAATTATTACAGAGTCTTTTCCAGCCCCTGTGAACCATTTTTAGAGTTTGAGATTTTTTTGGTTTAAATTTTTACACACTCTTCTCCAGCCCGTGTGAACCACTTTTAGAGTTTGAGGGTTTTTGGTTTAAATTTTTACACAGACTCTTCTCCAGCCTCAGTGAATCACCTTTAGAGTTTGAGCTTTTTCTGGTTTAAATTTTTACACAGAGTCTTCTTCAGCCCCTGTGAAGCACCTTTAGAGTTTGAGGTTTTTTGGTTTAATTTTTTACAGAGTCTTCTCCAGCCCCTGTGAACCACCTTTAGAGTTTGAGGTTTTTTGGATTAAATTTTTACACAGACTCTTCTCCAGCCCCTGTGAACCACCTTTAGAGTTTGAGGGTTTTTGGTTTAAATTTTTACACAGAGTCTTCTTCAGCCCCTGTGAAGGACCTTTAGAGTTTGAGGTTTTTTGGTTTAATTTTTTACAGAGTCTTCTCCAGCCTCTGTGAATCACCTTTGGAGATTTGTGTTTTCCAGACACTCTGAGGAAAATAAATCTCTCAACACTGAGAGACACAGTCTCACTTGCTGAGCTGCTGATCCTTATCTGCAGGAAGGAAAGAGCCACGCGCCAACATTTTGCACTTCTCTATTCTAAATATTTGCCCAGTGAGGCTCAAAGCAAGCRCTCCCAGTGCTTTCCTTGGGTTCCCTCATCCCTCAGAGCCTGCCCAGAGCACTTTCCCTGGGCCCAGAGGATGTTTGCCTGCAGCAGCACCTCCCTCTCTGCACACACAGCAGCTCCTGGGTGAATGGAGCCAGGCCCCAGCCCCAGCAGCCTCTCCCCTCCAGGCTCTRACCCAGCACAGCCACCCTGGATTAACCACAGAAGGACACACWGCTAATTGCCAAATTTCCCATGAGCAGATCTAGTGGCCCTGAGAGAATGGATTTGACACCTGGGAGCAGGTTCTGCAGGTTTCTGTGAAGTCAGGAGAAGGCTGTTGTGTGCAAAAATTACAGAATAAATCAGCGTAACAGGGTTCATTCCTYAGACAAATGGCTTCAGCACTACCTCAGACTTACTGAGAAAGGCACCTTAATGTTCACCTGGCTTGTCTTTCCAGATATCTGCATGATCTCACTTCTAAATAAAAGAATTTTATCCACTCAGGGCCTAAAAGATCCTCTGGCTTTGAAGAGAGCTCAGTATCTAATGAGACATGAGGAAATCCCTGAGAAAACAAGATTGTTTTGTTTTGTTTTTAAAGCCATGAGGTTGAACCAGCCCYGGAAGCAAAGCCAATACCTGAACCAGGATTCATCTTTTCAGAGTTCATTAAGGGAGATGGGAAACACTTATTCCTCCCTGGGAGGGTGGGCAGGCCCTGGCAGAGGTGCCCAGGGAAGCTGTGGCTGCCCCTGGATCCCTGGAGCAGCCTGGGGCAGGGGAAGGTGTCCCTGCCATGGCAGGGGTGGAACAGGATGATCTTTAAGCTCCTTCCAGCCCGAACCAGTCCATGATTCCATGCAATGTGTTCCTTTAGGAACAGGATTTGTTTGCATGGCTCCAGTGCCAGCAGCTCCTGGAGCTGCCCAGGGCTGAGCCTGCTCCCCAGGCTGGGACTTTTCCAGCCCTTTTCTCCCAGCAGCTGTGGGGAAGGGAGGGAGGGCAGAGTCCTGGTTATGGGTAAGCAGCAGTTAATGCATCTCCACACAGACCAGACAGGAAGCAGGGGAGGGGGATCTGTCTGATGCATTCGATCCCAGCAGCCATCACTAATTACACAGCAGCACTCGCTAATTACACAGCAGCACTCGCTAATCACCTGGCTGTGGATGAAGCCGTGTGCAGGACACACTCCCACAGAGGGCCCTCTGTACTTACATCACTCATCAGACCCTTAAAGACCACCAGCTCTGCCTTCAGCCTCTCAATCTTCTCATTCAGCTCCTCCTGGAGAGCTTCTGCTTCCTGGGCCTCCTGCAAGGGAAACACCCCGGAGTGAGAGCCCAGCCCAGCTCCCCACTCAGCTTCAGCAGCTGCTTAAAAAGGGGCTTCGAATGGAACTTCATTCTTTAATGAAATTTAATGTTGCCCTCTGATGTAAATTCCACTCCCTCCTCCCACTTTGTCACAAACTTTGTCACAAACTTTGTCATTTCCTGCTCCAGCTTCCCAGCGTTAGCCCTGTCCTCTACAGCAGCACAGCTGCTCTAGCCAGAAGGCAAATTTTTAATTAAAAGACAAATAAAATGCTGAGCAGCATGAGGAGAGCTGCAGAAAGCCCTGCACCTTTCACCCCACACTGCCCAAACCTCACCTCTCTCAAGGTCTCCACCATGGATTCCAGGCTCATCCTTCTGGTCAGCTCCTCTTCCCATCTGAAAGACAAGAGGTGCAAAGAGTTAATTACAGAGAAAAGCAGTTTTTCCCCTCAGAATGACAAGTTCTGATGGCTGTGGGAGGAAATGTGACAGTTACTGGAAATGCAGAGCAGATGGTGTCCCTCAGACAGAACAGGGAGTCTGTGAGGGAAGCAAAGCTGTCTCCACTTTCACTGGGACCAGYGTTCCTCCAGCAGAACCAGGGAATCACAGAGCTTTGGGCTGGGAAGGAGCTCCAAGATCCCATTCCAGGGATCCATCCCCTCAAAGATCACCTTCCACTACCYCAGGGTGCTCCAGCCTGGCCTTGGACACTGCCAGGGATCCAGGGGCAGCCTCTGGGCAGCCTGTGCCACCCCACCCTCACAGGAACAATTCCTTCCGAAATTTCCAACCAAAATTTCCCCTCTTTCAGTTCATTTGGTATTTGGCTGCAAAGGAGGTGGGAAGTTTTTGGTCCAGAAAGAATCAGRGAAGTTATGTCAATCAGAAATGTTAAAATTTCCCACTTCAGCCCAAGCAGTCCATGTGTTTCTGTGCCTTCTGTATCCAAACCCTCACCGATCTCCATGCCCCCCCAGCCTCTTCCCAGCCCCCCAGCTGCCAGGAGAACACTCCAACAAGTCCCTGAGTGCTGGGTGCCCGCCCTCAGTGCTGGGGGTGCCAGGGAAGGAGACACAGCTGAAACTGTTTAATTAAAGTGGCTGAGGTCATTATGGGGCTCGGAGCAGCCTGGGCTGTGGAAGGGAGTGGAACAAAATGACTTTAAGGCTGCTTCCAACCCAAATCCTTCTGGGGTCCTACAGTTATTTTTATAATTGTATTTTATATTGTATTGTATATTGTATTGTATTGGTTTTGGGTTTTTATTATTCTGTTTTTAAGCACTGAAACCCTTTACAGCAAACCCCAAATCTGACAATTTTAACTGGAAACATTCTGGACAAACGCTGATACACACCCATAGACACGGGCATGGCTTGAGTCTGGCAGGAGAGGGAAAGCCAAGCACGTACCCCTCTTTGAACAGGCACCAGTGCAACCCCAGACCTGCCTGTCTGTTGGGACAACAGGAATTACCCTCCTGGAAAASAAACTTTGGCTACCACAAATCAAAAAGAATCCTGTGAACAGACTCTCCACGTGCCATCACAACCATTTCTGCTGCTACCTCAACACTTCTCAGAGTTCAGCTGGAACTGTGAGGCCAGAAATCAAAAAAAACCAGTTGTTAAATCCACCAAAATGCAGAGATTCAGCCCATTTTGCAAGGCACAGAGCACTGGGGATGGCTGCAAGCAGGATGAGCCCAGGGAGGCTGATCTGGTGCCCCTGGGCACAGAGTTCATCCCTGCAAGGACCAGAGGGGATGTTTGGGCAGGGAGGGAATCTCTGAGGACATTCCCACCTCAGCCACTCTTCCCTGCTGCTGGGGGGCAGAACATCCAGCACAGCAGCCTGTGAGAGCTGCATTTGTGCAGGAGTGTTGGGAAGGATGAAAGTTTGACAAGAAAGTCCCACAGATATGTGTGTGCTTAGCAGAAAGATTTTTAAATGTAGAGTCTGATGAAGGAATAGAGATGGAAGCAAGTTTTGATATAGAAGAAAAGAATTGCTGAGCCAGTCTCACTGGACAACCAAGGAGGCAAAGGGTGTGTTAGTTAGAGGGGTTTTTATGACTTAGGGAAAAGGATAAACCCACCTCAAACAAGAAGATGATTTTACCAAGCAGGAAGATAGCACAGGCAAACAAGCCTGCCAATGTGGCAAGTAGAAAAAAGGTCTCAGAATTTTCCCCTGCAAGAAAACTGAAAAACAACTTCTAGCTTAAACTGTAATGTACCAACTTTTAGTGATTGGAGAATAGCAACATGAATCTGGTAATTACAGCAGTTATGATAGGCTATAGATAATAGCTAAGGTATGGATTGGTTCTGCTGTATTAAGATGCTCAGCAAAGAAAAGTATATAATGCATTGTAACTAAAATGAAAGGGTCTCCAGGCCTGCCTGCAGCTGGAGCTCACAGCTGTGGGCACAGGCTCTGTCACCCACRACCCTGGACTGCTGTAMCCTCTTGGATACAATAAACTGCATTCTGGAGAGCAACCTGGAGTCTGCATCTCTCATTCAGGCTCTTACACAGGAGGACTTGCTGTGCATCTTTTTACCAGCATGGATTCACTGCCAAGCAGGGGAAAATATTTAGGCTGGAATTTGCATTTGTCACCAAACGTTGCAGCTCGGATTTCCGTGCCCTGGGTGGGTTTTGTACTAATTACATGTGCATTGCTATCAAAATAGCAACTTTGCCTTTCACGTTCTAATATCAGAGGCAAGAAGGTGAAATTAATTAAAGCAGGCAATTATACTGGCAATGTGTGAGCTGCCTCTCCTGTCACAGGGCAGGGCAATCATCCCTCCTGCCTCTGCTGCCAGTGGTGGATGGGAGTCGAGCAGACACTGCAAAAATTGATCTGCTGCTTCTCAAGGTTTGAACTCCTGGGAGGAGGGATCCTGGCTGCATCCAGCCCTCCTGCTGAATTACTGCCTCCTCACCCTGCCTTCTGCAGAGGGACGGAGGGATTGCTGGAGAACGTCATCTGTGTGTTTTCCCTGACTCTGCCAAAAGGCAGGAGAAGGGATTTGAGTTCTTCCACAGCAGGTCAGCCAGGGCAGCTGCCAGAATTACACATCCCCTGCTCAGACCAGCCTCCCTCATCCTGCAGGCAGCCCAGCAGCTCCATCTCTTTGCTTGGTSCTTTTTGCAGAGGTTTACAGCCCTAATTCCTGCCCAGCAAACCCACAGCAGTGTTTTCTTCAGGAGAGGGGGAAAGGTGGCACTTTCCACATACTCTCCCACAGTCCCTGTGGTTCTCTTAATTACAGCAACAATAAAAACATCAGTGATTTTTAATCAGTTCCAACCAGTTTTTCACCAGATTTTTGAAGTTCCTGCCTGACTGAGGGGAATTTTCACAGGTCTGGCRAGGAGGGTCCTGCTAACCATTAACATCAAATTCTTAACCCCAGAGCACATTCCTCCCACCCACCACCAAGCTGATTAACCTCATTTACCAGCTCAAAATGCCAATCTTACTTTCCCCTCACACTTAAACCTCGGGAGAATATTCACAGYGAGGAGAGGACAGAGGCAGGCAGGGGATGACAATGGAGAGGAGGATTAATTGAGCATCTCAACTTCCAGGGAGGTGAGACAATAAGAAGATTGCTCATTCTGTGATCATCCTGTGTTTGCTGCAGCACACCCGACTTTAAAGGGACCTTGGCAGCTGTGCTGCTGCACATTCCCAAAATCCAGGAGCCAGGGCACTGAGAGGATGCTAATTATGGCTCTGCTGCCTTTATTATTCACCACACTCCATTATTCTCCYGGTCATTTACATTAATCAGTATCTCTCTCCTCAGTTACCATCTGAGGTCAAATTGTAACCCCAGCAGGCCGTGGGTGCCCCTGTGCTCCCTGGCACACAGAACCAGGGGATGCAGCCCAAAAATGCCACAGAATGACCCAACAGCTCCAGGAGCTGCCTCTATCCCAAGGGAGAGGGGAGCACCTCCAATCCCAAAGGAGAGGGGAGCACCTCCAATGCCAAAGGAGAGGGGAGCACCTCCATCCCAAGGGAGAGGGGAGCACCTCCAATCCCAAAGGAGAGGGGAGCACCTCCATCCCAAGGGAGAGGGGAGCACCTCCATCCCAAGGGAGAGGGGAGCACCTCCAATCCCAAGGGAGAGGGGAGCACCTCCATCCCAAGGGAGAGGGGAGCACCTCCATCCCAAAGGAGCACCTCCATCTCTGCACAGCACGAGGGGAGCAGGAGCTCCCTGATCCCTGAGGGTCCCTTCCAGCCCAGGAGACTCCAGCTCCTACAATTCTGCAATGGCCAAAGTGCTGGGAAGCCAGCAGCCTTCCCACTGCAGCAGGAGACGAGCTGCTGCTGCTCCCCAAGCACACTTCATTTCTTGGCTCACATGCAGCAATTGCAATGGTTTCCAGCTGCATCCAAAAATCCTTTTTCTGACTCAGAAACGCTGCCATCCAAAGCTCCCAGACTTTGGGGCTTTTTATTACATTTTTAGTTCTTTCTTCTAAAAAAAGATCAGCGACATGAATTTGTTCATGTCTAAGCCAGGCTTTTTTATTTTTTTCCCTTCTTTCCCACCTTCCAAGGACGTGTCAGTCCCATCCAGCCGCAAATAAAGGGCAAGCCTGACTGTTCTGAAGCCCTTTTTTCCCAGATGTGACACATCACATTCTCACATTCCAGGGCCATTCCGTCACTCCTTCAGCCCTGCCTCGCTGTCTGGGAGGAGAACAAAGGAAGCCCCGGCTCTCCGGGAAGGACACGGGGCAAACAAACCCCCGGAGCGGTCGGGATTAGCAGGGCTCCGAGCAGTGTCCTTGTAAAGCTGAGTCACAGCACAGCTCTGCTCCCTCGGAGGTTGGGAGAGCAGCCACCAGCTCCCAGCAAAGAGACGGACGCACCTCGGGATAACAGCCCTGAAAAGCTTCCCCAGCTTCTCCAGCCTCCGTGCTCGTGGAAGTGCACCGAGCTCTGGGCTGGCACCAGCCCCAAAACGCTTTGCCACTGATGCCTCAGGTTTAGAYTTTCTGGTTTTCAGGTTCTGTGCTGATATCTCAGGTTTAGCTTTTCTRTTTTTCACATKCTGTGCTGCTTTAGTGTCTGGGTCTGGGCTCCACACCAGGGCCTGGTGAGCTCTGCACAGAGCAGGGAGACAAAACAATTCCTGCTCTGCTGGGACCAAGGACAAATGATCCAAATCTCAGCCCAGGAGCACAAAAAACCGTGGGATGAAGTGAGAAAAACAAGGATGGGACTGCAGGGGCTAAAGCTGGAATTGGACAATGAACTGCAATATGCAAATGGAGCAGAACTGATCAAAGTGAGACACCCCATGACCAGTTGTACATTTTGTGACCATTCTGGGTTCATTTTATGACCATTTTGGGTTCCTTTTGTGACCATTTTGGGTTCATTTTGTGCCATTTTGGTTCATCTTGGGTGCAGCCCTGGCTGGGCTCTTGTGCTGCCCAAGGTGGATCCCTTGAGGAGATCCTTTCAATAAATCCCTATTTTATTCTTTAGCTCTGTCCAGTCTCTGTTCTAGGTCAGCCTTCCCAAGGCATCAGCACTGCCTCAAAACCCCTCTGAAGGAATGGGATCCTCTTCCTTCCTCCTGTCCCAGTGCCACGTGCAGCTCAGGAACACGGACCAGGGAAGGGCAGCAGATTCCCAAAAAGCCCTGTGGAACAGTCAGCTCCAGACAAGTTTGCCTCGCAGAGAGCTGTTCAGTAATTGCCTTTTGCAGGGCGTTGAGATGCCTGGTTTGATTGAACCAAGGAACAAGGTGCTCACAGGAGGCACCAGGCACAAACACGCTGGGCTCAGAGTGGTTTTGCTCAAGGCAGAAAGGCACAAACAGAGSAGCTGATCATTAATGACGCCTGATGGTATCAGCTGGATTATTCTTTCATTAAAAATACCCCTCCCTCAAGGAATAAAACATTCATCAAGTCATGCTAATAACAAAGTATTTATTCCATAAGTAAACTCTTCAGGAAGATCCTTTTTTGTAGGGTCGTGGAGGGAAGAAAATCCCCAAAAAGGGAAGGGAAGGGAAGGGAAGGTTTGGGAAGGGAAGGTTTGGGAAGGTTTGGGAAGGGAAGGTTTGGGAAGGGAAGG
>JACDOX010000359.1:426696-438928 GCA_014549065.1 Cardinalis cardinalis | reverse complement strand
CCATAAGAGATAAGGAATGTCCAAAGGATAATTTGCAGTGCCAGCACAGCAATATTTCCATCTCCTGTAGTTGTCACAAGCCAGCAGGGCAGTCAGAAGGAGCTTAAATTCACTGGAATCCATGGAAAAAAACACTTCTGGAAGTCCAGGCTGTCCTTACCAAGTTGAGAGTCCCCAGCATGACATTCAAAGTGTTCATCTCTGGCTTGACCAGCTGCTGCCGGTTTATTTTCACCTTCACACAGTAACTGAAGAGTTTTAACAGCACCTGCAAAATACAGCAAAGGGATTCTCTGTGGGACCTTCACATGAGGGGGGGAATTTGCTGTAACTAAAGTAATAGTTTAATACAATAATAGASCTGATCTCCAGACTGCTGGGATACAGTACACCCCAGATTTTTACATCTCTACACATATATGTATATATATATATGTATCCTAGCACAGCTTTGGTTTTCAGATATGGCCTAGGCAGAAACCAATTCCTCCAGCAAGACAGGATTTGGTCTTACCAACTCCTCAGGTTCTAGACATTTCAAGTCTTGCAAGGAATTGTTACCCAAAAAGAACAGGAGAGGGAAATAACTGTTCCAGCTCAAGGGAGATTGTCTAAACCTCAGGGATGCCTGTGGAATTTTCCTCCCCATAACTCCTGACCCCGGTGCCAAAGGGAGACTCACGGTTAAGAGGTGCCGGCCCTGTTTGAAGTCCTTGATGCCAGTCAGTCTGTTGAGCATGCACTCCAGGCCTCCACATGGGGCCATCACCCCTGCCATCTTATACACCTCTTCCTCATCCTCCTCCTCATCTGCAGGACAGACACAGGTGGTGAGGACAGGAGCAGCCACAGCAGGACACGCTCGTGCAGTGGAAGCAGAAATGGAGAGCAGAGCAGCACACATTTCCCAGCAATTCCAGGCACTTCAGTTGTATTGAATTCAAAAAGAATTAAGAGCAGAGATATGAAGAAGGGCTGGGCAGAATGGTCCCTGTGCCAAGCAAGTGCTCACATCTGAAGCACAGCTTTAAAGCACTGTTAAAATCCTCCTTCACTCGAGGTGAAGCAGGTAAATGCAGCAAAAGCAACGTCAATCAACTTAAAGCTCACTGCTGTGAGGATAATAATGTCATTGCTCTGCAGCAAACCTCAGATTTCAAATCTAATCCCAGCTTTCAGCAGACAAATGCATTACCAGTGGTGGAGTCGAGGGACTCGATGAATTCCTCCGTGGCATCTCCCAGTAACCCCCGCATGCGGTAAATGATCCTCATGGGCTCCCCCTGCAAGAGCAGAGCTTTTTATCCATTCTGTCTCTGGGCACTTGGACACAAGCCTGGTTCTGGTTTCAGTGTGTACAGACACTCCAGCCCCAGCTCTCCCTCGTGCTGCTCCACCTGCTGATGGTAGCACGGGGAAATCTTTCACTCCCTCATTCTCCCCTTCCTGAGATGAATTAAAAACAACAGTAGAGCCACCTGCAAAAACATCAGTAACTCATCCCTTGGTCTGCCCAGCTTTTCTTGGCATTGCCAGTTAATTGACAGACTGGTGATAAACAGTCTCCTCCTCCTTCCATCTCCTCCAGCTTTCCTTCAGCACCAGTGAAAGATGCAGCCATGGAAAATGGGTTCACCTGCTTTCCATGGCAACCTCTCCTCTGAGGGTATGGCACAGCATACCTGGGAAATACAGGGAACAGGCACAGCCCAGGAAATGAAGCAGGACAGGCTAATTGGATGAAAGCTTTCAAACTGATAAAATCTGCAGTGATGGCAAATGGAAGAGGAGTAAAAGGCAATTTAATGAGCTTTCAGTAAGACAGTACATCACTGATACAGCCAAGAAGCTGTGCTTTTACCCTGAGAAAAGGACACTTTTCCAGATGCATTTCCAGCTGGAAATACTGACAGCATATCACGAAACTTTCCATTTTTAATCCATAGGTCTGAATAAAAAGCAGAAAAGAAAAATCCCAGATTTGGGAGCAGGAGACCTTGCAAGAGAAAACCTGTCAGGGATCGTGCTAAGCCTAATGTGGAATAAGCAGTGCTTAATGTCACAGCAAATACATAAGCACAGGGAAAGCCCCGGGGGGAAGATCTGCTCAAAGGCCACGCTGGCGACCAGCAATTAACACCACAGGGGCCCTGGTAAAACGGCAGATGAACAAAAAAAGCCACTGAGAGACAAGGGAAACAAAAAGGGGCCTGAGGTTGCGTTTCTTGTGAGCCTGTCGCTCCCAGGGAACGGGAGCTGCGGCTCCAGGAGGTGCTCACAAAGGAAGACAGATGAAAGCTGTTCATCCACAGGAATGCTGAGCAAACTCTGCCTTTCAGCAGCAGAGCTGCTTCCCTCCCGGGAGAGCTGCASGCCCGGCATCCCACGGGAACAGCTCCTCCAGGGGCAGCATGGGGAACATTCCCACCAGCGACCCCATCAGAATTCAAATCAGAACTCACAGATTAACACCAGCACCTCGTCTCCCTTTCCAAGTTGGTACCTTGCTAAAAAATTATCACTGTCACAAGGTTTGGGCTTGATTTTGCAGTACTGAAGGCTTTGTTCCTGAAATAAAGCTTAATGAGGCCCATTTTATCATCATTCACTGCTAACTGGCACTTTGTTCGAATTCTTCCCACAAATGGCTTCAGGAAATGGAGGTTTCAAAGGTGATTTGAGGCCAGGAGGAAATGAGGAATGACCAAGAAATGCTGGGCAAATCAGTCTTGTTTTATGATCTCAAGTGCCTCTAAAAATATATTTGTAGTGGGCAAGCTTGAGCCTGATGGTCTCAGTGGGAGTTTATTTGAATGGTCACAAGGAAAGAAGGGAAGAGTTTGTTYTGGACCACATCCACCTCTGGAACAAGCTCAGTATAACATGGTGGACTGGACCCTTAAGACTGCTGGGTCCATTTCTTCATGTGAAAAACACATAACACATACTATGAAAAGCAAAAAAGGATGAATCTGCCAAGTGCTTGAGATCCTGATGAAAAACATGAGAGGAGAAGTGCAAAYAGGGAGAAGCACTGGATGCTCTGTGCATAAAGAACTTGGGTTCACCTCCAAAGCACAGACTGATGGAGCAGTCTGGTGTCCCTGTGTGCACACACACAAAAMTTTTGTGTGCAGATGGAGTGTGAAATGTGCTCTGAAAGGCACTGAAACRTTCAGCTCTCCCCAGGGGAACACAGGGAAAGCTGTTCCTCAGAAGAGTCACGTGTGACACAGGACACAGCTCACCTGGGGCAGTGCTCTGCAATCACTCACGTTGCAGGGCCATGCACAATCTGTCCTAACAGAGCATCAAAAGTTGCTGAGCAGTTACACCCAATAAATTATATGCCAGGAAATAAATCCTGACGCRTGTGATTTTGATTTTTCCCTTTTTCTTTTGTTGATGTGAAGGACAGGTGCTCTGTGCTGTTAACTTGTACAAAGGTAACACACACCTCGTTTGTGGGACACCACACCTTCTTGTAGACCTCAGCCACAGGCAGATCCAGACTGATGATCTTGTTGTTCACCAAAAGCTGAAAAGGAGAGAAGAACAAGCTCAGGTTGTTACATCACCACCCCAGCAACCACCAGCTGCCCAAAGCCAGCATCCCACAGGTCTGTGCAAGCAATCCCCACCTCCAGAAATTCTCACCTCCATCCCACTGTCATCCTCCAGCAGAGCCACCAGGTCACAGTCCTGGCAGATCTTGTTCTTGATGTCCCTCATGAGGGGCCCGATGCCAGGCTCGTTGCTGCTGTAGGGATTCCCTGGCATCCTGCCCTGCAGGAAATCCTCCTGCTGGGGATCTTTCTCCAGAGTGACAAAGAACTCAGTGACTTCATTCTCCTCCTAAAGAACAGCAGCAGAGACAGAGTGAACAAGTTTTTCCTTAACCATGCTCCCACTGGTGCATTTTAATGGGAGAATGTTCCTAAACCTTCAGTCCTTTCCCCACTGGTGCATCTGCTCTGCATGCCACACTCAGAGGATGGYCAGGATCACTGAGTAACCAAATTCCTCAGGGAACCTGAACCCCCCAAAGGGATACACTGGGGTGCAGCTCTACACTGGCTAATGGTGAATCAGGACTGCAGACACTGCTGCTGCTCCTGGGAAAAAGGAACCAGATCTAGGGGTGCTAGAGGTGCTTGGTGGTGATTCTCCTCCTCTATCCTGAGACCCACCTGGAGCACTGCACACAGTTCTCGTGACCYTCAACAAAAAAAGGACATGAAACTGTTGGAGCAAGAGCAGAGGAGGCCACAGAGCTGCTCAGGGAACTGGAGCACCTCCCCTATGRAGACAGGCTGGGACAYTGGGAATGTTCAGCCTGGAGAGGAGAAGGTTGTGTGGAGACCCCACAACACCCTCCAGGGTCTGAAGGGACTGCAGGAGAGCCAGAGAGGGACTTTTCATCAGGAGCTGGAGTGACAGGACAAGGGGGAATGGGTTCAAACTGAAAGAGGGGAAATTTAGGTCAGATATTGGGAAGAGTGGGCAGGCCCTGGCACAGGGTGCCCAGAGAAGCTGTGGCTGCCCCTGGATCCCTGCAAGTGTCCAAGGCCAGGCTGGCCAGGGCTGGGAGCATCCTGGGATCATGGAAGGTGTCACTGCCATGGCAGAGGGTGGGACTGGGCAATCTTTAAGTCCCTTCCCAAAGCATTGCAGGGCTCTGCTCAGGCAGTGTGCCCCTGTGCCCCTGCCCCACTCACAGGGTAGATGATGCTGCAGAGCCTCTCAAAGATGAACACTGGGGTCCTGTAGTCATCGAGGCTGTACCGCTTGGCAGTCTCTATGCACACAGCCATGAACGCCTTGGTCTCTGACTCTGTGCCTGCCAAGAAAAGGAAGCTTTAAAATGGACACTGCAGTCAGTTTTATAGATTCCCCTCTCACTCAGCACATGCAGGAAATCCTTCTGCAGCCAGCCCCACAATTTGGTGCTCTCTCCTTTTGTGAATCCACTCTGTGAAAGATGGAAGGTGTTTCTTTGGTAGGGTTACTCTGCATAGCTAGGCTGCAGTAAAACAGCCCTACAGAAATGAGGAGGCTGAGATTCCTGGAAAATAAGAGGTGACTAGGAATGCTGTTCAACTGCTCTGTGCCAACAGAAAATACTGGAAGCCATAAACCCCCCTGATTACAGCAGTCATTTAGAGAAGTTCTTTGTTTGGCCGTTCTGCTTTTCCATCTTGCTTGATCCCAAGGCTGCATTTATGGAACAGAGGTGGTTTTTACCTGTTGTCATGTCCTCCAGCATCTCCAGCAGCATGTCCTGGGTCTCATCAATCAGCTTGGTCCTCTGCACCACCAGCTTCCTCAGGCACAGGTAGCCATTGAGCACCGTGCCCACCAGGCGGCTCTTGAAGTGCCTTTTGATGGACTCCACCTCCACAAAGGAAGAGAGAAGACCTAGAAAGACACAGAAATTCAGGCASTGTGGAAACCCAGGGCACTGGGAACATTTCTGTGTCTGCTCTGGGGTGTCCTGACCCCCAGGGCAGCACTGACTCTGACCCTCATCCATGGAGAAAGTTTCCCAGACTGCRAGATAGACTGGAATYCTCAAAAGTGTGAAATAGATTATAGAGAGTAGTGCAGGTGKATCACTTGGTGAGACATTGAGGGTTTGGGGATTTTTAGTGTGTTATGGATGGAAGCAAGATGGAGGGCACAGGGTGTCATCCTGGGTTTCTTCTTCATGCTTCTTCTTCCTTCTTCTTCATGGGTTTGGGTGGCATTTTGTAATTGGGCASAAAAGTCTGCACTGGGGGCTCTTTGGGATCAGTTATTGGGTTGAAAGGGAAAATAATCCAGGTGTCAGCTCTTAATTGGAYAGTTTAGTCTTAAAAAGCCTTGTACCAAGAGATGGTTGGCCATTTTGTGCCTTCTAATGAAAAACTGCTGAACTCACAGTTGTGAGGCTGTTTTACTGATAAGAAATAATAAACACTTGGATCTGAACAGGAATACAGTCTCAAGTGCCTTCAATCCAGACCAAGGGAAACCCACAACTGGTACCCTGGCAACTGAGACTCCCACAAGGCAGGTGGGAGAGAATGTGATTTCTAAATTTCATAGCAGCAAACAGGGCACAGGATCATAAAAATGGCTTGTTCCAGCTCCCATCAGTCTGGGGTTTAAAGGTCACTCCTGTGAACTGGGTGGTTGCAGGCAAAGCCTTGGCCTGGCTTGTAAATTGTAACATATGAAAAATAGTTTGGGAATGAGGAAAGGGCCGAAGGAGTTTCCTGCGTGCTTGATACAAAATTCTGCACTCTTTGGCATTTCCCTGTCACAAGCTATTCCAAAAGCAGACGACTGCTCCTCTTGCAATACTTCTAATACCTCTGATGATGTGAAATGACTTWTCAGTGACATCAGCAAACTAGTCACTCCTACAATAAAGCAAAGAATCAGCAAACACAAGGATTCTTTCCCATGACACACTGATCAACATGCTGCTTCTTGCAAGAAGCCAGGCTTTATGGATTCCCCCACTAATGGCTGAAGAATGTGAAAGAGGATACAAAAACCAATGATCTAGTTCATGAGGAATTTCCACTTCCAACACATTTTTGTAAAAGGGTATACACCCTAGAAGATAAAAGAAAAGCTCCCATAGAATAGGGAGGTAAGAACAACAGGTAGGAATAAAGCAGCAGTGTTTACAGTGGTGCCAGGGATTATGTAATAAAGTGAAATGATGAAGCTTGCCTGGGATGTTACCACAGTTCAGCTACAAACTCTTACTGACCACAAAAAATTATGGAAAAATCCATTTAGAGATTAAGTGTTAAATCGATGGCAAAAATCCAGTGCTGACAATGGCAACACAGCTGAATGAGATCTCGCTGAAATTCTGCCACAGCTGTTAGAGAACAGTGATCACCAGCTCTAACCCTGCTGCAGGCCCACTCAATACCTGTGAGACTCTTCAGGGCATATCCCTGCTGCAAATCCGTGCTGAGAGTTGCTTCCTCCAAGGCCAGCAAACGAGCTATTTCCTGAAAATAATTAAAATCATTAACAGCCTGTTAGGCCAAGATGGCCCTGYAATGCCAACAACCTTTGGGGTGTCTAACACAGGATGCAAAGAATTCAGCACAGAAACTGAAAGCACAACTGCAACAGCAGGGAGGGAAGGGGAAAAGGACAGGAAATCTGCCACACACWAATATCCCTCTCATTTTCTCCCTGCACTTTTCCTGCTACCACTGCTTGGCTCTAGTGGCCCTCCAGGRGCACTCAGAGCCACCACTGATATGGAGAGTGCCACCTGCCCCTCTGGAGTGCAGCAGGGACCCCCACAGAAAACTCCCAGCACTCTGAACACTGTAAACCCGGAGTGCTGCTCCTCCAAAGGCTGTAATTCCCATTTCTCCAGCAATGGCAGCACACCTGATCCTTCCCTGTCCCTAAGGGCTCTCAGAGCCCAGCCTGGGAGCTGCACAACAGTGCCAAGGCAGTGCAGCAATACTGACAACCCCAGAGCAGTTAATTAAAGTGCTGAGGAATTCTCCAGCTGGGGCTAAAACCCCCGTGGCTCCCTCTGTTCAGAGGTACCAGCACTGAAGTGAGAACTTGAGAACCTTGGCAGGGTCAGCAACAGGGCTCAGAACAAAGGGATGGAATTTCAAAAGCAAAAAAAGCCAAGCTAACAGGTCATTTCCTGCACACGAATCCACACCTTAGTGATGAGGCTGCCAATGTAGGGCAGAACCCCTCTGGCTGCCAGGTACACCTTCCAGTGGGCAGGTTTGATGAGCTTCTGATACAGGGCCAGGTACTCAGCAGCACATTCACCAGCAATGCTCAGCTCATCCAGGTAGCTGGGAAAGAGAAACACAAGCTGACAATCCAAAGAGAAACCCAGACAACATTCCAGCCTAAGGAAAGTGTGGAAAGGAAGAAAAAGCCTCCATCCATCCATCCATCCATCCATCCATCCATCCATCCATCCATCCATCCATCCATCCATCCATCCATCCATCCTCCACCTCCTGAGGCAGTGAGGTGTCCTTGCTAACAGCATCACTGATATTCATTACTTGCTGGCTAAATTAGTATCTGTCCCCAAAAGGAGCTGACTGTGCTGTCAGCATGAGCTGGGGTAAGTTATGTCACAGCAGTTGAAGACAGTTCACTCTATTATTCTGCCATTGAAGAGGCAAGGGAGATGTTGGCCACAGAGCTGAACAGCTGATCCTTACCTCTGGAAAAGGCACAGACTGCAAGAGCTCATTGCCAGGCAGCAAACCCCAACTCTCCCTAAATTCATACCCTCCCAGCTAATTAGGTTAAAAAATCCAGCTCAAAAAGATGCCTGAACTGCAGGTATACAGGGAGAGGTGTGAGAAAAGCTGCAAGAAGGGAGAGATTCTGATGGGAATTGAAGACAAACAGTGGTGGAGCTGCCAGGTGTGGCAGCCCAGGAGTACCTGGTGAGGAGATCCAGGACCTGCTGCTTCCTGCTGGGGATGGTGGCCAGGGCCTCCACGATGGTGCAGGCAGCCTGCCTGGCAGCCTGGGTGGCAGGAGTGAACAGCACCTGGGCCAGGGGCAGGAAAAGCCAGGTCAGACCCATGGGCACAGATGAACTCTGACAGCTCACAAGAAGGCACAACACAGGCACTGTTGGGTGACCTGGTGGCAGCGTTGTCTTGTTCTCCCAACACTTGGTTCTGTGACAAYTCCTGCTCTGCTCAGCACCAAAGTGTTTAAAGAGTGCATGGACCKGCTAGTGCACACACACAGGAAGCAAAGCTTTGCTCCAGGACCCTCAGAGATGCAGCTCATCAGGCACAGGAGCACCAAAGTGGCAATCAAAGGTTCAGAGTTTAAGAACCCCCAGACTCCCAGATCAACGTTTGGTGCAGCATTTCTAAGGGAGCACAGCTGCAAACCTGACTTGGAATCAGAGGCAGTGAGAGCCTCCCCAGACAGCCCTGCAGAGGAGCTGCAGCAAACCACCCACACTGTGTGACTGAGCCCTGCCCCAGGGCTCTCCCCACCTTTACCTGTCTCAGCCAATTGTTGTGTCCCAGCTTGAGATCCAGAGGACAAGTCCTCTTCCCACGGCGACTCATGAACTGCTTCCACTTCCAGACGTATTTTTCTGACAAGTAGAGCTGGTGAAGCTCAGCTTTGCTGGGAGTTTTCCCATTGGCATCTGCACCTGCAATGTTGAGCAGAGCCCAAGAGAACTGTCAGCAGTCATGAGCTGCAAACTGCCRGAGCATTTTTGCCTTCCTACTGGAACTCGCCAACCTCCAGCTGGGAACTGAGTGCTTCCCATCTCCTGCTGCCTTTTTCACTCCTGTGTGGAGCYATGCTCAGTTCCAAGCCTCATGCAAATCCCAGAGCCTCTCTCAAGGAATCCCATCAGCTTTCCAGCTGGCTGGTATCAATTTAAGTAAGCAACAAGTTTCATTTTTTACAGTCCCTGATTCTCTTTGGGCACAGAGCATTTTCTGTTTCGGGTTTGAGGCACACAGCCCAGAAAAGTCAGTGCTACAACTCTAAGGACTAAATGTGAGGATGGAATCAGATGTCACAGGACAGAAGCCAACACAACTCCACAGAAGCACATTCCTTATTAAATGTGGGGACACACATGTTCCTGCACAGAACTGCAGCAGGCCACAGGCACAGGGGTTACCTCTGGCAGGGAGGCACTTCTTCCAAGCTTCATATGATGCCTTGGGGTCCCTCTTGAGCCACAGCTGAGCCTGTGCATGGATTTCATTGCTGTAAGGCTTCACAGTGGTGAGAGCATCCATGGGCACATCCTAAAAAATAAAAAAGCTCAGTGATTCTTCAGAAAGCCACAGTCAGCTCCCAAAGAACAACCCCTGGGGCTGGGCCAGGAAGAGGCAAATGCAGCTCTTGGACAGCAGCAGGGTAATGCAGTGTCTGTTAATGGTGAACTAAGAGAGATATTCCAGTTCCTACAGAAATATCAATAAACCCATCTCTGACATCCATCTGTGATTATCAGACAGGCAGATCAAAGCAGAAAAATACCTTCTCTCCTGCAAATCTAATCCTAAATGAAAATCAACAGCCATCAATCAATAAGAACTGTAGCTCTGTATTTAAAAATCTGAGTCAAAAGTACTTGATTCTTTCAAATTTAGGTACTTGATTCTACAAAGCTGCTGAAAGCCTAAAGCCTGCCCAAAATAACCAGGCTGTGGTTTTGAAGTAGATCCTTCCCCTCCTCAGATCCCCTCAAGCAGAAAACAGTAAACCAGCTGTGGTCAAAGTCACCAAAACCCAGTGAAAAACAGAAAGTAGTCATCASTAATTTGCAGTGTGCAATGACCAGAGTCACAGGGCTTGTGCTTCCCTAGGAACAGTGACCAGGAAAAGCAAGTCCTGGCTTCCTCACAAACTAATTCCTCACYGAGATCAGCGTGCCAGACTTCAATCAGCAAATTCTCAACGTTTTGCTCAGCCTCAAGGCAGTACCTTGTTTTTCTTGCTGGTTGGAGCAGGTGGCTTGATGAGCTTCTGCAGGATGCGCAGGCACATGAGGGTGATGTTTTCAACAACCACCGGGGTCTTGATGTTCACTGCCAGCAGGAAGAGGCTGAGAGCTGAAAGCAGACAGGGGTGTTCATTATCCTGGGAGAGCTGCAGACAGGACACACCTGCACAGCTCTAGGCAGCACTTGAGGGGGGTTGAGAGGTGGAAATGCTGCCCTTGCTGGTCCTGCACTCACCGCAGCGCAGGCGCAGCTCCCAGCAGCTGTCCTCCTTGGAGATGGAGTCTGTCAGCAGCAGCATCTCGTACTGGAGGCTGCTGGCCTGCAACACACACAGCTCCAGCTCCTGGGGTGCCCCACTCCCTGCTGCCTTCCCAGCTTTAATCAACTCAGGTTCAAAACACAYGGATCTAGGTTAGCTTAATCCCATGCACACTGGGGGGCCATGACCTGCTGGAGAGGTACAAGCAAAGCCAAGGCAGGGAACTGCCTGAGGAAGCTTCAGCAGGTACCTGTACACAAAATTCTGTGCTGTACTCTGACATTTATGTCATTTCCTCTGGAAACCCAGGGCACTGGGAACATTTCTGTGTCTGCTCTGGGGTGTCCTGACCCCCAGGGCAGCTCTGACTTTGACCCTCATTCATGGAGAAAGTTTCCCAGACTTCAAGACAGACTGGAATCTRTAAAAGTGTGAAATAGATTAYAGAGAGCAGTGTAGGTGGATCACTTGGTGAGAMATTKAGGTTTTGGGRTTTTTAGYATGTTGTGGATGGGAGCAAGATGCAGGGCACAGGGTGCTGTCCTGGGTTTCTTCTTCATGCTTCTTCATGGGTTTGGGGGGCATTTTGTAATTGGGCAGAAAAGTCTGCACTGGGGGCTCTTTGGGATCAGTTATTGGGTTAAAAGGGGAAATAATCCATGTGTCAGCTCTTAATTGGACAGCTTAGTCTTAAAAGGCCTTGTACCAAGAGATGGTTGGCCATTTTGTGCCTTCTAATGAAAAGCTGCCCAACTCACAGTAGTGACACTGTTTTACTGATAAGAAATAATAAACMCCTGAGTSTRAACATGAATTACTGTCTCAAGTGCCTTCAATCCAAACCCAGAAAAACCAACGACTGGTACCCCCACAATTTCCTATTGAAACTCAATTTTTTTCCTTAGAAACAGACCATAAGAGAGAAGATGCAATTATTAGAATACACCAGCAGTGCAGAGGAGCAGAACAAAGAAACAGGAAAACASTGGAGTCTCTCACCAAGTCTGGATTTGCCCAGTGTCCCTTCAGAGCTGCAGAAACCTTCCCAATGATTAAATCGTTCATTTGCTGTGTGGCCTCTGGATTGTCCCTGATTCCAGGAGGAAAAAGACAACACTGTTATGCTCTGCTTGTACTAAATGCCAAAAGCCCCTGGGACTTCAGCTCAGCTGGTAACAAGTGCACAGGGAGATGGGGGTTACACTTTGCTGGAGTACAACACACCCATGGCAGGGGWGGGATTCTGAGGTCCCTTCCAACCCAGACCACTTTGTGATTCTAAGGTAACTCTCCCAGTGAAGCTTTCCCTTCCTGAGGGGGCTTTCCTGATGCCTTTTTGGGACTACCCTAAAAYAGAGGCCAGACAAAATYAAGGGAATAAAAAGTATTTACTGAAGGGCCCTCAGGTACATCTCAGGCAGGGGCTACACCCAAAAATGAACCCCGGCTCACTCACAGGTTTTCACTTTGATAA
>JACDOX010000359.1:406288-418203 GCA_014549065.1 Cardinalis cardinalis | reverse complement strand
ACTGGAAAGGATTTAATAACTGCAGTTAGTGCTGGTGTCATGCAGAGCAGCYGGAGCTGTGTCAGGGGAGGTTTAGGCTGGAKATCAGGAAAGGTTCCTCCCCCAGAGGGTGCAGGCACTGCCCAGGCTCCCCAGSGAATGGGCAYRGCCCCGRGGCTGCCAGASCTCCAGGAGCATTGGGACAGCACTGCCAGGGATGYCCAGGACATTGTTGGGATATCTGTGCAGAGCCAGGGTTGGATTTGATCCTTGTGGGCCCTTTCCAACCCAGGATGTTCCATGGCTGTGTGATGCCAGGGTTACTTACACAGAAAGGCACCTCAGGGTTGTTGCAAACAAGGCAAGGATCACTCTCCAGGTAGTAGCCATCAAATTCCACGAGCCCAGACAATGTGCTGGAATGAAGGAACAACACTGACACATGGACCTGGGCATTTGCTGCTTGAAACCCAGGCTATTCAACCAGAATCACTTTAATTTCCCCCAGTTCCCAGTCCCAGTGTGTAACAGAACTGTTACAATGTAAATCACACTGGAAATAACAGCTTTTAACTAAGTATTTTTATTGTAATTGTCAATGGCCAAGGTGGGACCAAGAACACTCAAAACTGCAAATCTCTATTCTCCAGCTGGGCCTAAGATTTTATAACATTTGCTGACAGTGAAAGCAGAAGAGCTCAAGCCAAGCTCTGCTGGAAGGGCACAACATCAGGTTTGCATCTGGCAGAAAGGATTCTGCTGCTCTCCCAAGCCCAGCAGGCACAAACCTCAGCAGGGCCRTCCCCACCACCCTCCCTGGGTCCTCCCCACGGATGGAGCTCRGCTGGAAAGCCCTCCAGTGCCATGGATCCAAGGCACAAGTGACTCACTTGTAGATGTTGGAGTTGGGGTGGTTGGTGAGAATGTGGTTTTGGGTCCGGAGGATCTCCACGGCCTTTTGGGAATATTCCTTCAGCTGAAATAAAACCAGGCAAAGGCAGTCTTCAAAACAATGCTTTAATTGCCACACARACACAAACATCCTCATCTTGTGGTGTTCCAGGTGCCCCAAAAGAAGTACACACCAGACCCACAGGAATTTATGTGTTTAAGTCATTACCCAGAACTGTAATTGATYGTAAAATTTGAGATTTACACAGTAAGTGCTTTTTGTCAGTCAATCCCTGCAAATTGCCTGCCAAGATTTGTGCAGCATTCCCCACTCTTGCAAGTATCAATGGGCCTAAATTATTTGTCCTCAATCCCACTGATCCCCTAAAAGAGGCCACAACTTCCTTTGCTCCAAAATCATGGTTACAAAAGATTTCTAGGAGTTGCAATATCAAAAATCTAAAAACTGGAGCTGCCAGATCCACRAAAGCCTCCTGTGGGAAAGAGGTATTTTTCTCAATAAATAAAAAACTCACCAGCACAATTTCACCCCCAAAACAATAAAACAAAACCCTACACTTCTAAATTCTTTAAGGATCTTGCCTTTTTTTAACATTAAAGTTCTAATAACATGAAAAATTTCCCCCAGAATCTCTTCTGACAGAAAATCTGTGCCAGCTGTATCATAAATGAGCACCTGGGATGCTGTACCTCCCTTCTGGAATGTCACTGTACCTTTTTCTCAGTCTGCTGTGTTTTCAGGGAGAAGTATCCCAGGAGATCCACAAACTGGGCAGCCTTTCTTCCATAGGCTGGGAGCTCTGGCCAGATGGACCACATGAGATCCAGCAGTAACTCCTGCTGGGACTTGTTGGAGTTCCTGTTGGGTGGATTACAGACAATCAGGGCTCTTGTGCAGAAGGAGAACATAAGCTCCAGCCCACCAAAGTGGGAAACCATCACCTTGCARAGCCCACAGAGCTAAATCCCACCATCCCTTGAACCCATCTGCTTTCCAGCACTCCAAAACAAAAGCAGCTGTCCTGCAATAACTGAACAGAGCTCTGAAGGAGTTCAGCCCCCTAAAGCACTCCTTTCCCCACACAGCTCCCAACTTTTCATGGTGGGAGTCTGGACCTGCCTCAGAAATTCACTTTGCCCACAAACACCCGCTCCTGGTCATGACAGGAGTCAGATTTTGCAGGCAGAAATAAAGTGCTCCTTGCAGGTGACAACTGAGATTGATCATGGGTAAGTCACAACTTCCACCTCCAGCCCCAGTAACTGCAAACCACGAGGGCAGTTCCAGAGGAACCCAACACCTGCAGGCTCCAGTGTCCTTCAGGGAGAGGCTCTGGCCCTGAGGCAGCCCCAGGCTCACCTGTAGATGTGCAGGGCCAGGCAGTGGGCCTGCCACCTCACTGAGGAGGAGTTSGATTCCAGCAGGAAGCAGCGCAGGAACTGGATGAGGGTCTCCTTGTCAGCAAACTTGTTCAGCTGGTTCACCAGGGCCGTGCACAGCTGGTCCTCCTGGCTGCCTGAACCCTCACCTAGGGACACAGGGAAGGCTTTAGGGAGAAGATAAATGCAGCACCTCACAGGGAGGCCACTCTCCTATTTCAGTCAGAATAATGGGGACAAATTATTATGTTTCAGGTAACAAGAAAGTTTAATATTCCTGTCTTTTTCAAAACTATAACCCAGCACTCCTGACTAACAGGAAAAAAACTGCAGGAAAACTTGCCAGTGAGGACGTGAGAAATGTGCTACACATCCTGGTAAAAAGAAAAGGACTGACCATGAGGCAATGAAAAGACTCACAGAGAACCATCTGATGGTGAAAGCCAAAGCGGCTCCTTGAAGAAAAGCCAAGAGAGAATTTATGCCCRTGACTTTTATAGGGAAGCTTAATTACTTTCCCAGGACTGTGGATATTCATTAAGCAGCAGCCCTGGCTCCAGCAGAGCTTCCAAGGCAGCCAGAGGAAACAAGTCTGAACACAATCACTGCAGAGCACAGCTAACTGGGTGTGCATCCCCAGGATTTGTTTTAATCCTCGTGAGCCTTTCAGCCTCCTACAACCCAGGACAGGCAAGTTAAGTGGAAGCTGCTTCATCACTAGATTAGGTAACACCATTAGACAACTTCAAACCCACTCAAGGCAATAAACACAGTGGGTTTGGATGTCCTCAGCACGTGGTTTCAGCCCAACTCTCAGGACACACTGCTTCACCTTAGTCCCATCTACACATGGGAAAACTGCTCCTCTCCCCTGATTGTGGCTGTGGGTGCCCTTGCCACAAGCCATGACTCTTTCCCAACAGCAGGATTTATCATCCAGCTCTTTCTGAACAGAATAAGAAAGGCTGTGAGGAGCAGACTTGCTCCCTAAAACCACAGGACAGGGCCCAGCTGCCCCTCACCCTCTCGCTCCTTCTCCTTTTCCTCCTTCTTGCTCTTTTTGGTGGAGGATTTGCTCTGCGCTGCCGCCTGCCCCGAGCCTGATGCTGCAGGAGCAGAGCTGGAAGAGGTGCTGGAAGCTCCAGAGGATGAAGCCACAGACAGCACTTTGCTGCCACACAGAGCACAAGACAACAGCTGCAGGAGAACTGGGGACACTCCTTCGTCTACCAGGAAGCTGACTTGGAGCAGGAAATAGAGAACCGCTGTGGAGGAAAGGGGAAAATGTTTGAATCACACAATCATGGAATATCCTGAGCTGGAAAAGGCCCACAGGGATTGAATTCAACCCAGATCCTGCACACACACCCCAGCAATCCCGCCCTGGGCATCCCTGGGAGTGTTGTCCAAACACTCCTGGAGCTCTGGCAGCCTCAGGGCTGTGCCCACTCCCTGGGGAGMCTGGGCAGGGCCCAGAACCCTCCGGGGGAAGAATCTTTTCCTGATATTCAACCTATCCCTGGCCTGACACAGCTCCATGCCACTAAAGCCTGAATTCAAAAAGAAAAGAAAGAAACAACAACAACAACAAAAAAACCCAGCCTAAACCAAAAGCCTTTGTACACAAGAACCAAACTCCCAGAACTCTCCTGTCCCTGGACCATAGAAGCCTAACACTGGAGCACATCAGGTACAGTGGCTCATCCCAAATGACTCCCTGGCACAATGGCAGCACAAGCAAGAGAACACAGATCTCCTGTTCCTCTAAGTTATCYATTACACCACATTTTGCTCTTTAGCCAAGGACCAGATGCAATTAGGGCACTGGGATAATGAGTACTGGAAACAGTTCAGTCCTATCAAAACCCTCATCTGTGCTGAGCTTCCCCATCCGAGCCACCTCGATCCCAACCATGACACCACTGCTCCCCCAAGCCCTGTGAGACAGAACTCACAGTCATCCTTGATGCAGAATTTCTGCCAGTTCACTGTTCTCTGCGTGGCAATCTCTGCACAAGCCTTCAGATGCTCCATCTGCAGGCACAGAGGGATGGGATCAGAGCACATCAGCGCTCCTGTCACACCAACACCACCCCACGGCCCTTTCCCTGCTCCTGCCCTTACCAGGGAGATCAGGGTGTCGTACTGCAGGGCAGAGCCTGAGCTGGCTGTCACCACGCTGGCCCTCAGGAAGATGCCCTGCTCCTCCAGCAGCTTCTTGATGCCGCGCACGTGCGAGTCCAGCGTGTGCAGGTCCCGCAGCTGCCGGTACTTGTCCTTGGAGCCGCAGATGAACAGCAGCAGCTTGCGCACCTGGCGCCGCACGAACGGCGTCTGCTGGATCATCAGGTACTGCAGGGGGAAGCCAGGGCACAGTGAGATCACCAGGGTCACACTGGCCACCAAAAATGAGGAGTTTCTTCCACAAGGTAAACAGATAGGAGATGAGTTCACCCAGCTTTAATCCTGTAAGTCCCAGGCAGAACAGACACTGCACAGCAGCACGGCACCACTTGCTGGAAACCATCCCTTGTCATCTCCAACCTCAAATAAACACCCAACCAAGGCTAATTAAGAAATCCTAACTCATACTTGTGTAAATGTAAGATAACTTGTTATGTAAAGTAGGAAGCAAACTGAGAAGACAAACACCAAATATCTTCCTGATTTCTTTTTTAAAGCCCAAGTACCAACAGCTGAGCATGATGTTACATTTTTCCATCTCACAGCAGGTTTTCTTCCTAAGCTTTGTGGCAGCAACCACTGAGTTTCAAGAAATAACAGCAACCTCATTTTTCACGTATGTTTTCCTACAGATTCGGGTTCAACAGTAATGCACAAAGTCAACAGTTCACCTTCTTTCAAGGGGATTAAAAATACAAGATGGAGCTGAGATCAGCTCTGCAAAAGCTCATCTCTCCCATGAAAGAAATCATTACTGGAGTTTTCTTGTGGAAGTCTGCAGGTGTATCATGTTCTTGCTTACCTCAGACAAAAAGTAGAACCAGGAGTGATCAAAGATGGGCGGGGGGATGCGGGAGTTGGTGTCTGCAATCTTCTTGATCTGGTAGGGCAGGCGCAGCACCATCTCTGTCAGGAGCTGAGTGTAGGCCTCAAAAACATCYGCAGCATGACCCTGRCAGCAAGAGAAATCCCTCAGGCTCTGAGCACACCCAGYGTGGTGCCATGATGAACRACAGGGTGCTTTTGCCGATTTTTTWAAAACAAGGSATTTCTGCCCCTTTGCAGCCCAAAGAACGTTCCCAAATGATGAATAAGAACCTGCATAAGGCCTTGAACTGGATGGCAGCTGTGACGGTGCACTAAGCTAGTCTGGAGTAATAAAGCAGTTCAACTCAGGAGCTTCCAGCTTAGGAGACATTCTTACATTTAATCAGGCTTTTTCACTTCACCTGTACAAACACCAAACCATGGCATAATGGCACCACAAGCCTGGGAATTACTGTGGAAATTCCCATCCACCATTCCACTTCCTTGGCACACTAAGTGCAGGGATTCTGCCTGCCAAGCACAGGGAGTCAAGGGCTGGAGCAGCTTCCCTTCAGGATGATTAACAATTCCTCCAGGAACAGCTCCACAGAACTCCTGGTTAGGAGCGCACCAAGGGATGCAGGGAGAGATGGGAAAGGAGCTGGGCTGCCCTGTGAGAACTCAGAGCACTCCCAGCTGTAACTTTGTGCCACAAGATGGATTTTGGTTGCTTTTCTAAGGGCAAACTCCTGGTGCAGGGCTGCTTTCCCAGCTCCGTGCAGCCTCCCCTCAGTGCAGGCCCTGCCCAGCTCCCAGCACAGGGCRGGACTCACCTTCACGTACTGGCGGAGGAAAAAGGGGCTCATGTCAGGGGGAGAGGAGGTGGTGTGAGGCTTCAGCAGCTGGCTGGTGGCCACGGGCTCCTCATCATTCTGCTGGCCCTTCCAGTACTCCAGCAGGGACTTGAGCACGTGCAGACAGTAATCAACAGCACCAGAGCTCAGCAAGGCAGCTGCTGTGGCACTGGAGATCAGGGAGGAAGCCTGGAACAGAGGGAAGGAGCTGGATCAGGAACACACCTGGGAACCTGCAGTGGGGAGAGCTGGGACAGCCCTGAGCACCTGCTGACAATGTGGGCAAGAGAGCAGGTCTGGATGAAACTTTGCAGGCAGCTTTTAAGTTTGGGGTTTGTTTGAGGTTGGGGTTTTTTGGTTTTTTTTTTTTTGTGTTTATGAAAAGCAACTCAAATATTTACAGAGACTCTTTTGAACAAGTGCTTAGTAAAGGAAAACAAATAAAATCTCCTCTTAAGTCTAATCTCCCCTCGACACATGTGCCAGAGGCCACTCTGCTGTGGATTAGACGACTAGGGCTTTCTTCCCTTCTTTTTTTCCCCCTTCTTTTTTTTTGTTTTTAAGTTGGGATTTCTATTTGTTTATCTGGGATTTGGCCAGCTGAGCATGAATCCTGGGAGAGAAAGAGTCCCTGTTGCAGCTGCCGCTCACAGGCTCTGCTCCACCCAGGTATTGCTCCACCTGCATTCTGCAAGACGAGGAGCTTTGATTTCTGTGGGAAGCTCAAGTGAGTAACAAAGGCTGGAGAAAAAGCTACTGTAAATAAAACTATTAAAGCAGCCCTGTAAATCCAAACAAACCCCACAGCTCATAAGCTCATTAAAATTTGATGCAGTTCAGACTAAATTTTTTAACCTCTATGCTTTTTTATTAATCTCCTTCCCACCACACATACTGCTTTTTATGCCTTATTACTGTACCTTTTAGCAACAAATATCTAAGGAATCCTCTTAGCGACTTTTACGTTGACACAGCAGCATATTGCTTTCCAATAATCACATTACAAATCCTCTTTAACCCCTTCAGCACTGGTGAGATGCAAGGGAAAAATCTGCCAGACCGTTTTAAGTACCATCATTAATGTGCTGCCCTGAGCTCAGTCTGGAACCATGCACAAAACAAGAGCATCCAATTGTCTTTACACGGCTGCTTCCTCCAGCCCTAGTTTCAAAACTCTTTTTCCACAAGAGTTCAGTARCACTACAGGTTCCCTATAAATTTTTCCAAAGCACTCTCAAGAATGTTTCAGTTTTACACCTGTTATTCCAGTTAGCAGCTTTGTTTTTGATGAGCAAAAGCTCCCCAAGCACATAATGGAATCCCAGAATGGTTTGGGTTGAAAGGGACCTCTAAGTTCATCCTATTCCACCCTCTGCCATGGGCAGGGACACCTTCCACTGTCCCAGGATGCTCCCAGCCCTGTCCAACCTGGCCTTGGACACTTGCAGGGATCCAGGGGCAGCCACAGTTTCTCAGGGCACCCTGTGCAGGGCCTGCCCATCCTCACAGGGAAGGATTTCTTCCCAATATCTGATCTAAATTTCCCCTCTTTCAGTCTGACCCTTTCTCCCTTGTCCTGTCACTCCAGCTCCTGATGAAAAGTCTCTCTCTGGCTCTCCTGTAGCCCCTTCAGACCCTGGAGGGTGTTGTGGGGTCTCTACACAACCTTCTCCTCTCCAGGCTGAACATTCCCAATGTCCCAGCCTGTCTCCATAGGGGAGGTGCTCCAGTCCCCTCCATGGCCTCCTCTGCACTTGCTCCAACAATTCCATGAGTTCTCACGTTGAGAACACCAGAACTGTGAGCAGTGCTCCAGGTGGGGTCCTGTGAGAGCTGAGTAAAGGGGGAGAAAATCATTCCCTGACAAAGTAATTTGGAGAATGTACCTCACAAATGGAAGTCTTGGATCCTGACTTGGTCCTGGACATGAAGACACTGAGCAGCCTCATCACCACCAAGTGCACCTCGTTCACAGGGGAGCGCTCGTTCTTCTTGGACACATCCTGCAGGAAAAGAAACATCCTGCTGTTCAATCCCAGAGCTGAGCAGTGTCCCAAGCCTCTCAAGTTCAGTGCTCTGATCCTCAGGAAGCATTTCTAATTTAAGCTCAAGCAGTAAGACTGAAAAAARCAGCACAAATGCCTCAACAGAAGGGTAGGCAGTGGCCTGGCTGCCAGAGAACAGTCCCACACAAATGAAAAGCTACACACACCAATCATGCATTTACTGATCATGGCTCTTCTCAGAGTTKAATTCCAGCAAAACAAATTTTCATGCTCCTTTGTGGATGTCAGACCCAGGAAACAGTGGGAGTTCCACTCATGTCATTTTCTACCTTACATGAAAGGAGGCAAGAGGAATGAACTGCCTGACCACATCCACACAGCAATGTTTCTGTGACTGCCAAGCATTTAATTCCTCCAAGGAAAGAAACCCTGTCTAGAAGGAGCAAATTCAGAGCATGAGCACACACTGCACTTTACCTTTTTGTCCATGCCCAGCTCTGCAATCAGCTGGGACAGAAGGTTATCCAAAGCTCCCTTGTCTTTCTCATCCTCCCCATCTAGGTCTGTTGTGAGCATCAGAATAACCTGGGAAAAGCAGTCAGAGAATTATTAGAGGGCAGGCTCCACATTATCAAGATAACTATTTATCTTTCACTAAACAACACTGATTTTATCTTGATTTATAAGTGYTCTTTCCCAAATCCAGCCTGTGCCTCACATCCTAATATGAACATTCAGCATAAACCCACAAGACCTTCCCAAACACAGTGGAGCTCAAGGATTGGAGCCCTCAGGCTCCTCAGTCAGCTGTAAAGTCACGCTGAGAAAGGGCACAAGTCCAGCAAAAATCTGTGGGTAAGGAATGTTTTGCAACAGATGGACTCACACTGTGACTGGGCAGGAAGGAGAAAAGCACATGCAAACAGAAATCAGTGATTGTACAGTTTGATTTGGGCTTAACTGTGAGCCCTCCTCACTCACCTGCATGTAAGGGATGGCCCGGACCCCCCCCACGTTCCTCAGCTGGGGGAGGTTCTGCAGCAGCCTCTCCAGCAGCATCAGCCTGACCATGTGCAGCCTGGGGATTCAGAGGCAGTAATCAGACACAGCCCAGAACACAGCACACCCAGCAGGGTCTCCAGGAGAGCACTGCAATCTGCCCCATAAACCCTGAGCCACCAAATCCTCCCAGGGAGGACAGGACTTGCTCAGACCTCACAGGGGAGAGAAGCCAAAGATGCAGAGCACCTCTGACAATGGAGCCACACTGCCCAGGCCTGGCCACCTGGGGACTGCAACTGCATGGCAACACCCTGCAAATCAGCTCCACACTGCTCTGGAGAGGGGACTGAGCACCTGCTCCCACAGAATGAAAAGTGCCCATGTTCCCAAAAGACACTTCCACATGCTTTTGTCCCAACAGTGAATTTCACAGGCTCACAACATTTCAGTGATTCCATGTTAACTAGACTCATGCAGCACTTTTTCATCACTTCCTAGAGGCAGCAGTTTTGTGGGACACACACTGGGTGTGTTTATCACAMCACATGATGATTGCACAGAGGGTGCACTGCCCAGGCTCCCTAGGGAACAGGCACAGCCCCGAGGCTTGCCAGAGCTCCAGGAGTGTTTGGACAACATTGGGATGCAGAGGGTGGGATTGTTGGGATGTCTGTGCAGGGCCAGGGGTTGGACTGGATGACATTTGTGGGTCCTCAGGACACTCCATGATTTTGCAGTGGCAGTTTGCTCTAGTCTGTGTTTCTGACTTTCCACTTTGGTTACCCAGCAGTCACAAATCCCACTCCTGGCACTGCAGCCCCCTCCTCTGCAAAGACCCCCAGAGCATAGAGCTGCTCCTCCTCAAGAGGAAACAAAGCCTCTTGCCTGTTGCTGGTGTGGACGTCCCCCTCTGCCTCCCCTTCCCCCTCGGAGCCCTCTCCCTCCTGCTGGCCCGTGGTGGTGCTGATGGCTCCCGTGCTGGAGCTGACGCTGCCCGGCCCCGCCGCGTGGCCCTCGGCCGCCGTGTCCCCGTAGGCGCTGCTCCGGCCGGACACTGGGGAGGACAGGAGAACAGGGAAACACACAAAACCTCAGCAACTCAGCAGGGAAACACACAAAACCTCAGCAACTCAGCAGGGAAGCACACAAAACCTCAGCAACTCAACAGGGAAACTCACTAAACCTCAGCAACTCAACAGGGAAACACACAAAACCTCAGCAACTCAACAAGCACCTTGCCTGCTTCATATCCACCAGCACAGCTGAGCTGCACTTTGGAATGAATCGTGGTTCAAAGGAGATGCTGGCTTTGGTTGCCGTCTTCTGAAAGCCACAGAGAGGCTGAAGAAGATGCAATTTGTAGAAATCTTTTCTTTGCCACCCTCATCTTTGTGGCCCAAACTGAACTGGTCCCACAGCAGTAATTCAAACTCAGTCAAACAATGTTTCAATGGGCAGTGTGGGCAATCAGATAATTTTTTTTTAGTAAGAGTCTGTGATTATTTTACCTGGGTAACAGTCCCAAACTAAAAAGAGTGTAATTAATCCTATCTCATTCAAACTTCACCAGCAGCACAGTGAATTGTCTCAGTCTTGCTCTAGGCATTCTGACAGGCAAGGGCTCCGGGGGGACCATGCTGTGGCCTCCCATACCTTATAGAGTACTGGGTACTCATGGTACTTATGAAAAGGAGGGAGAGGAACTTGTTATATGGGCAGAGAGTGACAGGATCAGGGGCAGTGGCTTTAAGCTGAACAAGGGCAGGATTAGATGGGATATTAGGAAGAAATTCTTTACTCAGAGGGTGATGAAGTCCTGGCACAGGGTGCTCAGAGAAGCTGGGGCTGCCCCATCCCTGGAAGTGTCCAAGGCCAGGTTGGACAGTGCTTGGAGCACCCTGGGATTGTGGAAGGTGTCCCTGCCTTGGGGTTAGTACAGGATGATCTTTAAGATCCCTTCCCACCCAAACCATTCTGGGATTCAATGATTCTGTTATTACAGCCCAGCAAAATCTACTGCAGGTTCCACACTTCCAGAGAACCACAAAAGGCAATATCCCATCTGTGGGCACTGGGGCAGAACCCACGAAATGACAGATGGCAGCAGCCACTGGGAACTGAGATTCCCTCTGTGCCAGGGATCACCCACACGCTCCCATGGTGGGCAAGGCTGTGGCAGCAGGGGATGCAGGAGGGAGGGGAGCAGGGAGGGAGCGGTAGGTGCAGGAGGGGGTGCAACAGGGAGGGAGTGGAGCGTGCAGCAGGGGGTGCAGCAGGGGGTGCAGCGGGGGATGCAGCAGGAGGTGCAGCGGGGGATGCAGCAGGGAGGGAGCAGGGAAGCAGCAGAGGGTGCAGGATGGGGTGCAGCAGGGAGTGCAGTAGGGAAGGAGCAGGGAGGGAGCAGGGAGGGAGCAGGAGGTGCAGCAGGGGGTGCAGTAGGGAAGGAGCAGAGGGTGCAGCAGGGGGTGCAGCAGGGGGTGCAGCAGGGAAGGAGCAGGGCTGCAGAATGGGGTGCAGCAGGGAGGGAGCAGGGGTACAGCAGGGAAGGAGCAGAGGGTGCAGGATGGGGTGTAGCAGGGAGAGAGCAGGGGTGCAGGATGAGGCGCAGCAGGGCAGGGAGGGAGTAGAGGGTGCAGCAGGGAGGAGCAGGGGCTGCAATGGGGTGCAGCAGGGATGCAGCAGGGMTGCAGCAGGGAGGAGCAGGGGCTGCAATGGGGTGCAGCAGGGATGCAGCAGGGAGGGAGCAGGGGCTGCAATGGGCTGCAGCAGGGATGCAGCAGGGAGGGAGCAG
>JACDOX010000359.1:391095-405888 GCA_014549065.1 Cardinalis cardinalis | reverse complement strand
TGCAGCAGGGATGCAGCAGGGAGGGAGCAGGGGCTGCAATGGGGTGCAGCAGGGATGCAGCAGGGGCTGCAATGGGGTGCAGCAGGGCTGCAGCAGGGAGGAGCAGGGGCTGCAGTGGGGTGCAGCAGGGCTGCAGCAGGGAGGAGCAGGGGCTGCAGTGGGGTGCAGCAGGGCTGCAGCAGGGAGGAGCAGGGGCTGCAGTGGGCTGCAGCAGGGCTCACTCACCGCTGTGCTCCCCGGCCACCGAGTCCACGGCGCTGCCGCCGCTCTCCGAGCCCACGCTGCCCCCGTGCTCCGCGGGCGATGTCCGCAGCGTGGAGCCGTCCGTGGCCGCCGTGCTGCCCTCGTCGTCAGAGGCTGGAGCTAAGAGAATAAAGAGAGCTGTTACAAGTAAAAACACTGCCTGGGAACAACTGCAAACGACGCTCTCGCTACCAGGGAAAGGCTGCGGGGATTGGGCTTGGGGTTTGGGGATGGCTACAAAGGGAAAGGGAGCTTGGGGTGACCAGCAGGACAGTTAAAGCAGTGCAGGGGAGATATCCCGAGGAAATATTCTCTATCAAAAATAGAGAAAAGGAAAGCTTCTCTATCAAACACACAGGCATGCAAAGTTACTTAAAGAACCATGTCTGGCTGTTTATAAATGCAAGAGAAATACAGCACATGCTTTGTTTTGCCTGTTTTAAAGAGAGGAAATAACTTCCTCAGAAGTCTACCGTGAGAGTCAATCAAAGCAGGAAAAAGCTGTAAGTACACTCTCAAAAATACAAGAAGCCAATAGTAATAACTGGCTCTTCCAAACTGTATTTGCAAATCAATTTTAAGGTATTACTTAGGTCAGAATGTGAAAAAGAAGATGCCTTGCAGTGAACAGTTACCTGATGCTGTTGTGTCCGAGAGTGTTCCAGCGTCGAGAGAGGAGGAGCTGGGAGCTTGGCCCGACAGTCCCAAGCTCTGCAGCCCAAGGGCACTGCTGCTGCTCCCTGCAAGCAGAGAACAACTTATGAGCATCTTTCTTTGAGAGAATAAGTTAACTCTGGCATTTTCTGTACATTTCATAGTTCTGCTGTCTTTGGTTCACCAGTGATGACACCAACAGCTTTGCCTCATTTCTTGCCCAGTTTTCATCCCCTTCTTGCCTGCCAACAGTGCCCACATCTGACCTTGCTGATCTTGTTGCAGGCTCAGGGCAATAGCCAACTCCACCATTGTCTCATCATCTGCATCTGGAGGGATATCCAGCATCGGAGGGAATCCCTCTGCTCCAGCCAGGAGAGCCTCCAGAGGAGAAGGATTCCCATTATTCACATTCTCAGAAGTCTCCAGAACCATGGATTCGGACTATGGAAAGGAAACACAGTGAGAGCCTTCCCCAGACCACCATCACTAAGGGAGCACTGCAAGGTTCATCAGAACTAAATTAACTCAAGTCCTGGCACACTTCAATGGCTCCAAGGAGAAGCTCTGGACTCACCACCATCTCAAAGTCCCCGTGATCCACCTCGCTCTGCTCCTGGCTCTCCTGTCGGATGTGCTCTCCATTTGCTATCCCAGAGCTCTGCAGCTTGTCTTCTGCATCGTCGTCATCATCATCATCCTTATCTCCTGAGTGGCAAAGCAGGAGTTCATAAATGCACAGCTCCTCATCCCATCCCAAACCAGGCTGCTAATGCAAACCCAAACTACCCTCAGTTACCAAGAGACTCCTGACACYACAATTTGCTCCAATACTGAAAAACCTCTCTTGGATAGAGTTCTGATAATTTTGACCTGCACACATCTTTGACTGATTTATTAGAACCTGAAAACATGCAGAGAAATACTAACTCTAGATTACTACTCTCTAGATAAAATGATCAGATTTTCCTGTTACTGAAAGGGGAGTATCTCAGAGAGGTCTCCTTTGTGAATCCAAAAGTATCAACCAAAAGGTGAGAGTTTATTAAACAAAAAGGGGTTAGGGGGCAAGGGAGAGCAAAAGAAAGGAAAAATGCTGAYTTTAGTCTTTTTTAGTCTCAGTTCTAACAAGACCACTCTATTTCCCTGTCCTTTCTGACCAGTGCAGAAGGCCAGGCTGGTTTAAGCAGGGATGCCCTGGCGTACCCATGGGGGTGTTGCTGCGGGGGGACGATGGCAGGGTCACGTGGCGCCGCTTGTTCCGKGGTCTCAGCACCCTGATCAAAGCTTGCTTGCAGGAAAAGCTCACTGCTGGGTCCTGCAGGGTGAACAGTTCATCATTACACTCCTTAAGCTCTAAGTCCTTTCTCACAGCATTTGGARAAATGGCTAAAAAGGCACTTGTGACTCTCGTCAGTCATGGTTCATGTAGGACACGAGTCACCTCCCACAAAGCAACACTTGCAATTCCACATGCAGCACATGACAAACATCACTAGAACACAAGGAGAGGGAGAATTCTCCTTCATTCACTTCTGGCTGGGTGTTTTTGGCTGTATTCTGTATCTGTACTATGTATTCGCATTCTACCCACATTTAATTTTTTCCCCACTATAGAATTATAGAAACATTTAGGTTGAAAAAGCCCTCTCAGATCAAGCCCAACCATAAACCCAACACTGCCAATCCCCCTAACCCACGTCCCCAAGGGGCACATCAACACTTCTAGGCAGCCTGTGGCAGGCTGGAACASCCCTTCCACAAAGAAATGTTTCCATTTCCAAGATATCCAACCTAAACCTCCCCTGGTGCAATTAGAGGCTGAGGCAGAGARGAACAAGGTGACATACTGGGCAAAGCAACATCTGCATGTAGATCTTGGATGCAGTGTGGATACAGTCCAGCTCACACGTGCAGTATCCATGGATAATATCCACCAAAGCATTGACTGTGGCTTCAACATGAGTGAGACCTAGCAGGAATAAAAGCAGGACTGAAATCAGCTCTCTCTGTATTTCAGCACAGAGTGAGGCACTGCAGGAAGCATCTTTTGTTTGCAGACTTCAAGGCACAATGTTAACAGCACAAATACATTGATTTTCAATCCAGACTGAGCCAGTCTTGTCTGTCTGATGGAATATTGTGAACTCCATACACCAGCACCACTGAATATCCTCTAACACCACCCACAAAGACAAATGTGGGTAAATCAATCATCAGTCCCTTCTTCCTGGCATAATACACGTGGTCCCTGAACAAAAGCTTTGAAGCAGAATCTGCAGCTCCACATCACAAAGCCCTCAGTGAGGCACCAGCATTGAAAAGTCATGTTCTCTGCTTACAAACTTAAAACAGGCCCCTTCAGAAGCACAGGCTTGCCAATAGCAAAGGAAGAGCTCTCCCACCTGGCAGGCAGGCAGGGGCCAGGAAGGCGTTCTTGGGTTTTGATGCATGGAGCTTCCAGAAGTGGTTCACCAGCTGGGTAATGAAGGTGCAGCCCTCTCCTTCCACGTGCTTCTGGGCCTCCTGCCCTTCTTCACTCTCTGCACAGATTAAAAAACACCTCTCAGAAATGTGCAGGGGAAAACCTTAATGAGGGTAACACCAAGTTTATTTGAAATGGCTTTTTTCAGAGGCTTTGATGTTCTCATCAGCAGGATATCACACACCTACCAGATGTGTCTCTGCCACTCTGAACCCAACACCCCAGCACAGCTTCAATTATCACAACAGAAACTTAGAGAAAATTACAGACTTATCTACCTGTTTCCAGCTGTGGCAGCTTTGATTCTGTGTAGTGGACCAGATTGTTGGGTCTCATAATAGCAATGGACCGAGCAGTGATGACCAGCCTCTGGAACACCTCAGGATCAAGGTCCTTTCCTTCTTTGCTTGAGGAAGTCAAATACTGAATGGCTTTGCTTAGCAGTGCTTGATCCTGTAGAGTGAGAGATAACAAAGGCAAAGAAAACAACTGATTGCAGCACGAGAAAGGAGCTGAAGCACAACCACGGGACAGATCCTGGGGAAATCCAGCACTCCTCATCTAAGGAAGGGCAACCAATGCTAAAAGGTCACAGAATTKCACAACTCGGGTGAAACACAGCAGCCAGCAGGGCAGGCAGCAGGAGCTAAAGGGAGATGAGACAGGAGGTTTGTGCTGCATGAAGGAAGGGCTCTCTAGGGCTCTGCTGCACCTCAGCCATGACCTGGCAGGTTCCAGGAGCCCCCAAATCCATGCCCTGGGCAGTACCTTGTGGTTGTGGTAGGCTGAACGGCTGGTGTGCAAGCTGGCCAGCAGGCTCTTGGTCTGCTGCTGCACGCTGGAAGGGGCTGGCATGGACAGCAGCACTGTAGCCAGTTCCTGAGCTGCCATCTTATTCTTCTCCTAGGAACAGACAAACCCCATTAATCAGTATATTTACCATCACTCAGTGTACCTACAGCTCCATTCCCTCAATACCTTCTTGATAGTCTCCCTCCATTTACTATTTGACATTTAGGGAACACTTCACATGTCTACACAAGAAAAGTCCCTTTGAGATTTATGGGCTCCTACCCTGCTGTTTCTGTAAAYGAGGTCACTTTGCAGCACAAAAAGCCCACCAGCGCTAAATGCAAATGCCAATTGTCATTCTAAACTAGTTTCAAACGCTTTTGGCTAAGGCAACTTTCAGATCAGTGCTCTGAGCAAAAGGGATGCGGCTCTGCTCCTATCAGGCCCCGGGGGCTGCAGGAGGTAGTGCTGAGCTGGCCCCTCCTCCCCCTGCTCCAAAGCTCAGGAATGTATTCAGAAAGTTACTTGCCTTCTCGTTGACTGGTCCCACAGCAAAGCAGCTTTCCAGCGCTTCTAAAGAACTCACAACTAGCCTGGAGGGAGAGAGGAAAGCAGGCTTGAGTACAGCAACCCTTCTCTCTCCTTAGCACTTTGCTTTATGCGGGCTACAGTCATGAGTAGCTCAGAGACAGCTAACGAATGCCAAGTACAAAATCAAAGCATGATAAAACCTGCCACAGGCACCATGCATATCATTTCATTGTGTTACAGACCAGAGTTAAACCTGGCTCACGCTCACAGACAAACTTAGGACTGCTTTAATAATCCACAGCTGAAAGACAGGGGCTTTTCTCTCCCAAAGAGGATAAAACATTTCCTTACGCAGCCTGCAGCAGGGATAACTTGGATTGTCTTGACAGTCCCAATTCACCATGGCCCCCAGACGTACAGATGACTGCAGATCAAGGCTGGCTATGACACACGGGAAAAAGCGGAACCGACTTTGCTCAGGGAGCAACGTTCTACTCGCTTGCTATTTTCACACAGGTTGCTCTTTCCAATTTGGAGTTTCAGCACAAAATATTCCAGAGGAAAATTAACTCAGAGCACTGGGGGTGACCCCAAGCGAGGGATGCTGAGGCTCAAGCAGGCTGGGAAAACACTTGTCCCGAGGGAAAACCTGATTTACTAGTGGCAGCAAAGTCCCTGCAGCAGCACTCCATGCCCCCAGGTGGAACTACCTGAAATGCCATCTGACACACCAGAAGGAGCAGAAAGATACAGGAAAAAGCAGGGAAGAGAGAGCATTAAGGGGAAAAATAGCAGTGTAGGATTGGAAGGTAGAAGGAACAATTGTCTGGTCTGGTGATGATAAATAACATCCCCCTCCCCACAGCCACCCTCATAAAGCTTGGAGGGAATAGAAGTGGGATAAGAAGGCACAAGGAAGGAACAAAGCAGAGAGGAGTCTGTCAAATAAGCAACAGTTATGCTGTGTACAGCAAAAATCTGCAAACCACCTCATCTTTACATTTGCTAAACCATCTGCCATGCAATGACCAGAATGTAAAGAAGCAAATGTCACTTGGAAAACAAAAAAACCCCAGTCACCAAAAGCCACACCATGTGTTCTGTCTCTGACACACACTCATTCGTGCAGAGAAAAGGATGCCATACTAACCGGTCCAGGGTGGTTAGGGACTCAGTGTCAGAACTTTGGGGGAGCAAAGAAAAAGGAAAAAAAAATAAAAATGTGTAAAGCTCACAGAAAAACTCCCTAGAACACATTCTAAGCAAAAGGCAAATTAAATGGGGAAATCAGGAAGCAGGGGGAGCGTCAGTCTAAGCAGGGTCTCTACCTGGGCAGCACACACTGGTCTGGAGCAAAACAAAACAGAGATGAGCCAGGTCACCTCACACAGAGAAGCCAAGCACCACTTAAAGCATCACCCAGGCTTAAATTCGAGTGCAGACACCACACTTGGATAGAAAAGCTGCCTCCTGCCTGCCATCAGCTGTTCCTACTCCAGACTGCCCTTCAGAAGGTAACACCAAAGAGGAAGAATATTTTTGTTTTACATCTGAATTTTTAGAATATAATCCCACTGCTCTGAAAAACCAGAGAGCATGTCTGTGCTGAGAGGGACATCTTGTGGGGATGTCACAGCAGAGGAGGGAAGGAAAGGGAAAATAAACACAGGAAAAAATCCCATAAACTATTAGACAAAATATTAAAGGATGGCTGAACAGGTGCTTCAACTGGGCCTACGTGGCACTTCAAGCCCTGAACCTCTACCAGAGAATTTCAGTCAGACAAACTTAACCACCACTTCCTCACAGCTGAGCAGTGATTGTTTCCTCTGAAATGCTCATTTTTCAGCAGTACCAGTTCCTCTTTGAGCTGTTTCCCTCCTGTCCTTGCTGTTTTTACAACCCTTATGATACAGACTGTATCAGTTCAAAGCAAAACACAGCATGGACATAAGAAAGAAAGAAAACAARTTCTGTTTATTCGCTATATTTATGTCCAGGTCACCCTTGGGATTTGGCTCTCAGCAGGGATATGGGGGGAAACCCAACACCTTCCCCAGCACAACAGCTCAGTCTGAGGCACGTGGGCTACAAGGCAAGTTGGTGGGAGCCACAAGCCTAAAGCAGGGTCACACACCAAGCCCTCCTCAAAACTGAGCTTAACTTTAGAGAGGCCTGACCTTTGTGAGCTCCAGAGACCAAAAAAGGGCCAACTTGAAATGAGAGAATGTATCAGGGCAGCAGAAATTGCTTTGAGCTCCTCGAGACTGCTGAAACATGAACTAGGCAGCACAAGCAAGCACACAGATCTACCCATCTACTGCACCAGATGAACCAAGAGCCACCACAAACCCTCCTACCAAGATAATCAACCCCTGTTTTCAGCTGTTGCTGTGTAAGGCAGYGAGAACAACTCACAAATTCCCTCCAGTTCTCCAAGCCAGGAAAAGCACCCAAGTGTACCCAAGTGCCCAACACAACAACAACCCATTTCCAAGGAGAAATAAGGGAAAGACTGTGGAAATACCTCTCCAGGACAGTCCCACTGGCAGCAGCAGGGGCAGCTGACTCGGCGTCCCCAGTGCCATTCCCTTGGTTGAGGTTTGGGGGACACACGTTGCTCACGGAAGCGGACGGGAAGTCCTCGGGGGGCTCGTCAGGCCAGCCAAACTGCTCTTTGGTTTTGCCATAAATTTTTATGGAATCCATCATGGTGACTCCAGCAGGATCCACAGAAGCTCCAACTGTAGTGATGAGAGAAATTTCTTAWAAACTGAGAGAACTGTTGCTTTTGGATACAAACCAGCCTAGTTTCACAGGACCAGGTCACAAATGACACTATCATTAATACACAGCCATTGACAGTTGTCACATTCTATGAAAAATCCTTTCCTTAGGATTTTTTCTCCTGAGAAGCTGAGAGGCCTCAGGAAMAAAACGTAAAAAATGGTTGTCTGCTGCTGTGGAATGCAACAGRTGCATCTGGGATTGGTCTCATGTGGTTGTTTCTAATTAATGGCCAATCACAGTCAGCTGGCTTGGGCTCTCGGTCAGTCACAAGCCTTTGTTATTCCTTCTTTTTCTATTCTTAGCAGAATATTCTCAGCCTTCTGATGAAATCCTTTCTTCTATTCTTTTAGTATAGTTTTAATATAATATATATCATAAAATAATAAATCAAGCCTTCTGACACATGGAGTCAGATCCTCGTCTCTTCCCTCATCCTCAGACYCCTGYGAACACCRTCACMGACAGTGCCATCTCCTTTGCAAGGCCACTTTCCTTCTCTTACCTCAGTACAAAATCATTGAGCTGAACTACAGAACATTCACTCACAGCAGCAAGAAACTGGGCCATAAATAAAGTTACCAAATGCTCAGGGTTCCCCCCTCAGACCGTTTTTGCAGTCAGGGCAAACAAATGGATTGTGGCAATTCCCAGCTGTGAGGTGAAGCAGCTTCATCCCACCCAAGGCAGCCCAACAGCTGCTCAGACCAAGCAGGGCACCCAGCCTTACTGAAGATGGTGAGTTTCTTGTCAGCCTGCAGGGCCTCCTCGCGGGTGAAGGGGAAGTCGAACCAGCGGGCGCGGGTCATGTTGAGCTGCATGGTGCGGCCGAAGATCTCCAGGTAGGAGGGGGCTCTCTCGATGGCCTGCGTGCCGATCTGGATGCGCATGCCCGTCATCACCATCGTGCTGTTGTTGTTGGTCACTTCAATGGTGAAACCCCCAGGCTACAGAGAACAAACCACAGCTCAAAAACGCTCTCTGAAGCCAAGGACACTGTACAGAGGTGCCTCCACTGTTTACTGAACTACAGAACCACAAGGCTGGAAGAGATCTTAAAGATCATCAAGTCCAACCCATGCCCTAAATACCTCAACTAAACCATGGCACCAAGTGCCACATCCAATCTTTTTCTGAACACATCCAGGATGGTGACTCCATCACCTCCCTGGGCAGACCATTCCAATATTTTATCACTCTTTCTGTGAAAAACTTCTTCCCAATATCCAACCTATATTCCCTCAACACAGCTTGAGACCGTGTCCTCTGGTTCTGTCAGTGCTGCCCGGAGAAAGAGACCAACCCCACCTGACYACAAACACCTTTCAGGGAGCTGTAAAGAGTGATAAGGTCACCTCTGAGCCTCCTTTTCTCCAGGCTAAACACCCCCAGCTCCCTCAGTTGTTCCTCACAGGGTTTGTGTTCCCAGCCCCTCACCAGCCTCGTTGCCTCCTCTGGACACACTCGAGTGTCTCAATGTCCTTCCCAAACTGAGGGCCCAGAGCTGGACACAGTGCTCGACGAGTGAGCTCACCAGTGCCAAGTATAGGGGCAGAACGACCTCCCTGCTCCTGCTGGCCACACCATTCCTGATCCAGGCCAGGAGCCATTGGCCTTCCTGGCCACCAGGGCACACTGCTGGCTCATGTTCAGTCTGTTGTCAACCAGCACCCCCAAGTACAGTACATGTGCAGGGTCATTTAAACAAAGCAGACTCCTTAAGGCAAGGCAYGGTGACAACATGAACAACAATGTCACCCAGAAGCCCAAGAGAGTCCCCAGACTGCCCCACTCACCTTTGTGTTGGCCACGTACATGCCCGTGGAATTGAGCCGGTGCTTTATCTGCTGGGCATTGTACACCTGCAGCAGGTCATTGCCCCCRAACTCCACGTCTGTGAGCTGCTGGTTGTGCTCAAAGAAGTCAATGGGGAAGTTCACCTGGCTGGATGTGCGAGTTGCTAAAAGGGGAAAGAGATCTTTATGACAAAAGATGTCCTAAACAGGMAAAGTTGTAAAAAACCTGCAGAAACAACTTGCCTCCTTTAGAAAGTATTTCTATATGCATCTGTTGGATTYTTTACTACWCAAACTTATGAAGAAGAAGGTGAAAAAGAAGGACTAGTCTCTGTCTAAAAACTTCTATCTTGTTTTTATATATTACTATATTTTAAAATTTTAAACTCTAAGCTTTCKACTATGTGATATTATACACTTTTATTTAAACTATGCACTAATAATCTTAGTTTTGTTATTTAATTTTGGAAGCTTTCTCTACGACTTCAGGTCAAATGTAGTGTTCTCTTGAGGGTCAGTGCCTATCAGCGCAGAAAGCCTAAAATTCTCAGTAACCAGGGYGCCAACATCCATCTATGGAAACATTTTATCCACTTAGCCTCTACCTATGTAATTGTCAGAATGAGAGTTGTAAGTATTTAGATGATGTAGACCAATCTTTACATCTCCATTAGTGTTCTGGATTGCAAGGTAAGTGTGTATTCTATTTGCCATCTGTTAGAGGTGGGGGCATCTATCTTCTGTTCATTGGGCAGTTTTCTTYATCTCTTCCACAACCAATCCTCCCTCCAGGAGATCTCTGCTGTCCATGGTCAGTGAGTGTCYCTGCATGGCTGATCCAATTCCAGCATCCCATGGGGAGATGCTCCGCCCAGG
Source organism: Cardinalis cardinalis (assembly GCA_014549065.1). Taxonomy (NCBI): domain Eukaryota; kingdom Metazoa; phylum Chordata; class Aves; order Passeriformes; family Cardinalidae; genus Cardinalis; species Cardinalis cardinalis. The sequence continues at coordinate 395,724 of JACDOX010000359.1, read as the reverse complement.
GGAGGAGCCAAGCATTCCTACCTGGATACARWCTGAGATTTTGGGACACCAGGGCAGCCTTTTCCCATTGCATTCCCAGAGGAGTAGCTTTTTACCACTGGATTCCCAGATGAAGACCAGGCCCATCTACACCACCACTGAATCTTCAGAGGAAGATTACACCCTTCTACAGGACCCCTGCTCCAGCAGCACCACATCTGTCACCACAGGAGAGCTGCAGCCACCATTTAATGGGACTGCTGCCACCACCCTGACCCACAGGGGGTTAGGTCCTGTTCTGACTCTGTCAGTGTTGTTTTGTATTACTGCATTGTTTGTTTGGTTTTTTTTCTTCCCTAATAAAGAACTGTTATTCCTGCTCCCATATCTTTGCTTGAGAGCCTCTTAATTTCAAAATTTAACAATTCAGAGGGGGAGGGGTTCACATTTTCCATTTCAGGGGASGCTCCTGCCTTCCTTAGCACACACCCGTCTTTTCAAACAAGACAGATTTTGGCACCTTGATCCTGTTCTATTAACAGGAGATAACTGCCACACCTCTAACAGATGGCAGACAGAATACACACTCATCCTGCAGTCCAGGACAGTGTGTGACAAAGGTGATGTGAGGAGCCCTTACTGATGGCGGCTGCCTTGCGCTTGCGCACGGGTTTCATGATGCTGATGACGCTGCTGGGCTGCAGAGAGGGCTGCAGCCAGTAGGACGTGTTCTCCACGTTGGCCATGTAGATCCTCAGGCTGCCATCCTCACACAGCAGGATCATGGTGGTCCTCTGCTGCTCGTTGCAGGCCGTGTGACGGATGGCCACCATGTCCTGGATCTGCAAAGCAAGGCAAGGGAAGGGCTTGGCAACTCTCGCTTGGAAGAATAAAATCTTTGTATTAGAAAAGCTGCCAAGACTGGAGATCTGGTTGATAGAACAACAAGAAAYCAAATTTTAAGAGTCAGAAATACAGGGAACCCTGACTAACCTTTGCTTTGGCTGGCAAGGTCTTAATCTCCTGGATGAGGAAGGTGTCTGGCTTCACCATCACCACCAGTGGGACACCCGTGGTCTGCTGGACACAGCACACCAGGCCAGGGTGGTTCATCACCTCAGACCACTGACACAGGGCTGGAGAAGTCTTACTGCCACCATTGGAACTGTGGAAGACAAAGGGCACAATGACATTYATTTAAGGAGCAGCACAAGGAAAACCACACCAATTTCATTGTGCTCAAATCAGTTAAAGCTTTGTCCTGAGCAGGGGCTCGAGCACTGCATCAACGAACAGTGTCTGGTTAACAGGCGAGCAACCTGAAACAGTCACCACAGTGGGCAGAAACCACAAGCATCCCAGTCCTCAGCCCTGATCCCTACCCTGCAAACTCAAGGAAAAACTGGCTTAGTGTTGCATTTTATGCCCCAAATCAAGGAGGCAATTTATAAATGGCTTTCAGCGATGTTTTTATCTGAATGGATGAACAGTTTCATGTTTCAACACACCCAGAAGCAATAAGCAATGCAGGAGAATCAGGGTCTGTTCACTGGAAAAACTGGAAACAGAGCTGCAAAAAGACTAAGCCAAACTCAGCTGGAGCTCAGGAGCTCTTGGAACCTGACCTCCTTCAGAGCCCACTCGTGACAGTGGCTTTGTGTCAGGCCAGTGAAGAGTCTGTGGCCTGAGTGTCCAGCACAGTGTAGCAGAACACACAATAGAACTGTCCTTTTCTTGCCACATTCATAGAGTAAGAGATTGGTTTCCCTCAAGGGAGTCTGAAAATCAGCCTTAACATGCACAATGCACAAGGTCCACTGCAGCAGTGGTGCTGAAAGGAAACAAAGGCTCCCTCCTCGGCCGCCTGGGTGAGGGCGGATAATCCCATCGGTTCCAGCGGCTGCACCTCGGGCAGCTCCACTGCTCTGCAGACACCTTTCTGCTCTGCAATCCTGCTGGGAGAACAAAATGCATGCGTGGCCCACTGCTGAAACAGCCAGCTTTGGTTTCTAATCATCCTGCAACTGGGATATCATGGAATTCCTGAGCTGGAAGGGACCCACAAGGATCATCCAAGTCCATTAGGACACAAGGACCATGAAAAGTAGCAAGAAATATCAGGCAACAGGGAATTTTCACCACACAGTTTGGCCATTCAGAGCTGGGATGTTTAATAATAAGCAATATTTTTTATAAAAAGAAAGAAATAAAAATGCAGGGAGTGTCCCCCAGGATCCTCACCTCTTGATGTTAATTGGGAAGAGCCGCTGCACTTCCAGGCTGGCCCGGCTGATGGTGGCTGCAAAGGATTTGCCTTGGCAGTAGCTGAAGAACAACATCTGCAGCACGTGGGAGTAATAGACTGAGACCCCCCCTCCTGCCACCTGGCCATTGCTGTCCTGGGGGATCCAGAGAAATGCCAACATTTAACACAAACACAAATATCCCCACACACTCTGTCAGGCTTTTACATTTGTGATGGAATTATTCCCAAAGCCACCCCTCCTCCCCAGCAGTGAGAGAACAGAGCCCTAAATGACAATTTTCTAAGCTGAACTCCTGGGTGAACTCATCCATCAGGCACTTCAAAGGCTCTGGGAGGGGATGCTGAGCCTGCACACCCRGAGGCTGTAGGTAACACCCTGAGCTCCCGCAGCTGTGAGCCTCAGCTCTGTGTGACAGTGTCACATGGAGCATCCCCTGGATGCCCAGCTCATAAAAGACCTTCCTGAGAGCCTCCTTCTCATCTATTCCTGTTTTGAAGCAGGCTAGGGTAAAAACACTGGAGAGATTTTAAAGGTCATCCTCAAGAGAAGAAACAAAGGCTGACTGCAGCTCTCCAGCCCCAGCCATGGTGATTTATCCCTTCTGCTGCAACTTTGGAGTGCCTTTTTATCCCTGCAACTTTGGAGTGCCTTGCTCTGAGAACAGCACTGCTCTGAAGCCATCTCCCTGCTGAGAAATCCTGCTGGGCATGACTTCAGAGCCAGCCATGGAAAACATGCTCCATTTCCTAGATGAAAGGACCAAGGGGTTTAATTTTCACCCCCACCTCCTTTTACTGCAAGGATATTTCTCTCTATAGAGAAATGAGAAAGCTCCTTGATCTAGATCAGGGGGCTTAAAAGGAGAAGGAAAAAAAGAAGGAAACTTCTGCCTTCAAATGGAAGATGCAAAAAAAGAGAGAAAGGGAAGTCACCAGCACCTTCAGGTCCTCGTGGTTGACTTCAAGCACATTGGTGACATARAAGGGCCCGTGCTGGGCACTGCTGGCCTCCTCCATGAGCTGTGTGTAGATGTAGCCAGCAGAGGACATGATCACAATGATGTTCTTCCCCTCCTCGTTGAACAGGAAAGTGACATCCCTGATTTTGGAGCTCGGTAGGAGGAAGTAGAAAGTTGGACTCAAGGCGTCTACTGAGAGGTCATAAATCTGTGGGAAGAACCAAGGAAATAATTAACCACAATGATTATCAAGGCAGTAATTAACTGCTATGATACAAAACAGTGCAAATGAACTGAGCTGAGATGACAGAATCCCCATGAGATGTTACAGTTTGGGGCTTTTTTTCTCTTTAAGTTCTTTGGATTTGCTTTTCCTTGCAAGAAACATCCCAAATTTATATTTCCAATCMATTTCTGAGAATATTACTACATTCTCCCACATGCAACTCCCCRAGGATCCAGACTCTGATGTCTGCCAGAAGCTGTATCATCAACAGCTCATGGCCAGACATACCTTCACAAAGTCTGCAGTGACAATGGCCAGCTCTGTTTGGGATCCTGGCAGCCACACGGCTTTGATGATGAAATTCCCAGTGGCCAGTTGGGGATGAAGCACCAAATGATCAGAGACTGATCCAGAGCTGCTGAAGGTTAACACATGGCAATCCTGGAGTAACGGAGAAAATTGGTTAAATATTAAAACAAAGTGTTCACAAATATTTGGAGCCAAGAATGGAGTAAAAAGTCAGCATTTCTCTTACGGCAAATAATGATTCAGAGAATTTAAATCTCAATGCCCTGCACTGAAGATAAATAACATGAAGATTTGAAAAGAAAAAGCTACAGAGAGCACAGCTTTTTTTCTCAGCTAAATAACACATCTGTAGATTCTGCACTGGGAAAGCTGAATCTAAACTTGGGGCAATACAAAAAAGAGGAGTCCTTGCCAAAGAACACTAATTGTTACAGACTAGTTTTAACACACTAAGTTTGGCTGACATTGGCTCTTGTCTTAAAACAAAATCAGCTTAAATACATTAAGAAATACTAATTCAAGGCACTGTCTCATTAATTATATTGTTCATCCAGGTCCTGCTTCTTTCACTTTATCTGTCTAGTAGGAAAGTGATCAGGAGATGAGTTAGTTACAGAACTCTGGAGGCAGCTCCGTGCTAACTCCTCAGAGGAAACAAACRCAGCTGGCTTTCAGCTGATGCTTGCAGCTCCCTGGAACAGGGTTTGGCAGGCACTCACCTTCAGCCCACACACAGCCAGGTAGTCCTCCTTGCAGGGATTCCCAGTCAGGCTCAGCACAGTGAACGGGACGGGCGCCGACGCCAGGCGGGTGAGGGTCAGTTTCCTTTTGCTGGAGTCGGCTTGTTTCAGCAGGGCTGAGAGCTGGAGCACTGTGATCTGCACCACAGA
>JACDOX010000359.1:375516-389427 GCA_014549065.1 Cardinalis cardinalis | reverse complement strand
TCCCTGTGGGAGCCCAGCAGCTCCAGCACTGCTCCGTTCTCCGTGGGAGCCCAGCAGCTCCAGCACCATTTCCCTTCCCTCAGGAGGAGCCCAGGGCTCTGCTGGGGGCTCACCTTGCCCTTCTCGTGGCTGACAGCCAGGTGCTGGCGGCGGCCGTGGGGCGAGGACAGCACGCACATGGCCACGCGCCGCAGCACGTGCGCGCTGATCAGCTGCCGGATGGTCTGGCCCTGGTCCCCGCTGTAGTTCATGCGCACGTTCTCAAAGGCGCCTTCCTGCGAGCCCAAGGTGGGGACCTGAGCCAGGGAAAGCATCCAGAGAGTGTCACTGCAATGTCTCTGTTTCAAAGCCACTCCCCCCATCCACACTCTGTTAATTCCTTTTATTCCATACCATCAGCTGATCCGTCATTTCTACTGATTTGTCTAAAGTGTGGAGCTCGCTGAGAGCCTGCTGGGCACGGCTGCTGCTCCCCATGGCTGAAGCCTGCTGGAAGTTGACCTGGATGGCATCCATCAGGAAATTCAGCATCTCCAGCACCAAAGGCGCAAAGGAGAAGTTGGCCTACAAGAAACAGATCAGACAAATGAGATGCTCCTGATGGGAGCTGCACATAAACTACTGTTTAAAGCCTGACATSCGTTTTTGACCCTCTCATCTCAGCTTACAGCCAACCCAGCCTGCCCAATATCCTCATGATAACCCATCTCTGTTTAGCAGTTGACAATTATACCTGGGACTGCAGCTCCTCTCGACAGCCCTCCACGTTTCTGCACAGGCTGCTCTTCTTGGGCTTCTCCTCGTCGGGGCCCTTGCCCTCRCTGATGGTGACCTTGGCCTTCTCAGCTGGGGACGTGCTCGCGTGGCGGATGACGCTCTCGGGCACGCGGGGCTCGCTCTGGAAGGCTGATTCCTTCATGGTAGAGCTCATCCCACTGCTGGGAGTTCTCTTCACCAATGCCTGGGAATGACACAGTAACACTAAAATCCCAAACCAGGCTCAACCTGGCTACTGAYGAAGTGAGCACAGATTGTAAGAGCAGCAATTCGAGCATAGTTCTAAAGAAATAACATCCTGCATGTGACTCTCCACCCAAGGATTAAGAACTTTCCATATTTAAGATGTAATCATTTCATTGGCTGCTAGTAGAAAACATGGGAAAAGGTGTTCTTTTCTGTGCAGCAAATTCTACAAAGGCGGGTGGAATCCCAGGAGTCACTAGGACACAGATTTACCAATGCTCTTATTTGGTGCAAAAAAATTATTTCCAGGCAAGCYGTAAATTCTGAGGGTTCATTATAAAGTCAAAGCCTTCAAGTCTTAGCACTCCTGCATACATAAATCCTGACATAACTTACTGCAGAACAGAAAATTGCAAAGGACTTGAAAATCTGAAGACATAAAGAACTTACCAGGCAGCTGCCATCCTCCTTGGCTCCACAGTCACAGAAGAAGGATCCGTACTTGGCGTAAGAAATCTCATGATCCTTGTGACAAACTTTAGCACAAACTGTGCAAACACCAACCCCATCAACCATCTTGCAAGTGTGACAGTGGTACCTGCCCAAAATAAGCCAGGTGAGTTTTGACAGGCTCACAAACTACACTGGTTTCCTTCCCAATGGCCAGAAATACCAGGCTGAAACTCTGAACACAAGCTTGAGATTCTTACCAGTGTTGATTCATGAATTCTTTCTGTGTGATGGTGAAGGTACACAGTTTATTACAGAGAGAATCTTCATCCTATCCAGAAGAAAATTGTTTTAGGAAGGTGTYATAAGTGCAGCTACAGTGAAGTACATGTACAGAATAAATTCCCAAGAAACCAAAGCTACATTTTAAYAGCAAATTTTCGCAACAGAGCCAGAAGGCAGCTAGTATCAAACCACATGGAGAGAGGAGATGGTGACACATTGTAGTAACATGAAATGGTTAACAAGAAAAAGAAACAGTAATAAAAATATTGATACAAAAAATAAAGAACATACCCTTACAGCTTTTTTTCACCACCCAACAGCACTTAGAGTATTAATTAAAGTTGCTYGCTGATACAAAAACTAGTAATTGCCAGTCAACCGGTAGGAACAAACCCATTTTATTCTATTTATTCATTTTAATTTAAAAAGGAATATATAATATTTRTAAATACTATTAAAAATAAATMTRTAATATTTATAAAATAAATACTAAATTTTTGTTGACATCACAAAGTCAATACATCTATGCAGGAATGGTAGATCCTCTCCTCCAGACCTGACACGCAGGGTCCTTCACTCAGTGAACACAAAATCCCAACTGATAAGCTGAGTGATTTGGGAGGTGTAAAACAAGCCCTCCTGTCCTTTGCAGCACCCACAGTGCCTGCTGCCTACCGAGTCCTCAGCCTGGGAGTCCTCCTCCTCCACAGCCAGCTCCTCCACCCAGTCCGAGTCCACCTCGATGGCGCGCTCCTCGCCATCCACAGACAGGTGGCTGGGGCCCTGCCCGCTGCTCTGGCTCAGGGCATTGGTGACATCAGCCAGGTAGGACACGATGTGGCACGTGCACTCCAGGATCGTCACGTGCTGGGGAGCAGAAGGCAAGGAAAATCAGAACCCCAGAGCTCACAGCCCACAATGGCTGCTACAGGGCACGAACACACGACAGACATCCCCTGGCCAAATTGCTTTAAAATTCCCACCAGGTTTTGTCCCACCAAACCAGGACAGCTCTACCCAGGCCTGGGAGTCATCCCTGCAAGCACAGCACCAGCACAGGCCTTACCTTCCCTTGCATGACGTTAGCATTCATTTTCTCTACCACGTTCTTTTGAGACAGGTATTTCTTGCTGCAACACAGAACACTGGGAATTACTACAGAATGGTTCAGGATGGAAGGGATCCTAAAGCCCATCTCATCCCACCCCTGCCATGGGCAGGGACACCTTCCACTATCCCAGGCTGGACCAAGCCCCATCCAAACTGGCCTGGAACACTTCCTGGGATGGGGAGTCCAAAACCCCTCTCCAGCTGACAGCCTTTGGGAAGTATAAACTCAGTCCCAACCAACTGCTTCAAGCATTCAGTTTGCTTTAGATAAGAACAGGGAATGCATAAATGATCCAGACTAAAGAAACAAAACGTGATTGTTTGGAACAGATGGACATGGATCTGCCTCCCTCAGACACTTTGTATCCCAAACAACAAACAATAAACTAAGAGAGAAGGGATTATCTGTAAACACAAATTTCTGTCCCCGAAACACCARAAAAGAAATTAAAAAAACCCACAAATGAAGCATCAGCAGTAGAGAGTTCACTCTTACCATCTGCCCAGCCAGTCCACAGCAGCACCATGAAGCTGGAGGTGTCCTGCCCCTTGTCCTGCACTGGCCAAAGTTGCCATGACGACCATCAGCTCAGGAAAGCCCGTGCCATCCCCATTGGCCAACATCTCCGTTGCCATTGGAATCAGAGTGCTGAGCAGAACAGTGCACACGCCTTCCCCCACTTGGCTGAGCAAAAAGAGGAGAGTTTCACACAGGTACCACAAAGAACCAGCAGCAGCTCACACGAGATTGTTCTAGAGAGCAAGAGGAACGCAGAGCACACAGAAGACAGGACCAGGGCTGTGCTTTACCTGTTCTCCCGAACAATGTACGTGGTCAGGAGCTGCAGCAGCTGCCTGTTCTCCTGCACCACGTCCAGCTGGTCCGAGTCCTTGGGTGGGGACATGGTCATCCTGGTGAGCCAGGCCTGCAGCCTCACGGGCTCCACACAGGCCAGCTGGGCCAGGGAGCCGCAGAGGCGCAGCAGGCTGGGGTTGGGGCTCTTCTCAGCTGGGGGGAAAGTTACTGTCAGTGGCAGATGCTCCAAGGAACACGTGTGGAAATGGCTTTCCTTGAAAGCATGAAGCTGTGATCCCACTCCCTCCCACAGATTTTCTTCCAAGCAAATTCCAATCTCAGGCAAGACAAGAACAGTGTGAAGTGGAAAAGGCAGYAGGGAGGAGATCCTACTGGCACTTACTCAGCTGGAAGAGCTTGGTGAAGAATTTCAGCACCCTGTTACAGAACTTGGCCGAGAGGTTCTCGTTGGCCGTYGCCATCATGATCTGCACCAGCTCTCCACTGTACAGAGGGGAGAATTAAATCAGCTTTGTAAAGAGCAGCCCATTCCCCTTTTCCACAGGCTCCACTTCTCTCCACCCTCACGTTTCAGACCAGCAGGAGTTTGTGTTAGCACTGCTCAGCAGCCAAACCACAGAAACTGCTTTCAGCCAAACAGCAAACCCAGCTCAGACCAAAACTCATAAATGGGCTCCTCAGTAGCATTTCAGTGTTCTCTACGTATCCAGTCACAAAAGGGTCTGAACTGGCTCCAAAACAGATTTTCTTGCTTATCTTTCCCTTCCATACTAACAGTGTACAGCCACTGGGCTGCTCTCATTCTGAACTGCTCAACAGGTAGAGAGAAAAACCAGGCAATGGTCAGCTTTCTGATAAAGCCTTTCCTCTTGCTCACCTCATACTCAGAACACTGTGGTTGTGCTAGGCTGTTTCTATCACAGCTGTTCTAGGCTGCTGCCAGCACAACTTACTTTTATGGTTCTAATCCCCCTCTCCACTCTTAAAATTATCAACCTGTGGCCCCACAGAAGCACTGAGAGAATTTGGGATTTTGCAGCTTTGAGCAGCATCTCTCAGAAACCTGCTCTGATACCCTGTAAGATTCCCCACAGATATTACTATGAGGCCTCACTGAGTATTTCATTTGGACAAAGATCTAGGTCTTGTCCCCCTCAGAGTCTTTTCCCACTCTCCTGAACTGCTTGAAGGATATCCTGGCTCTACAGTCTGTATTCTCCTGCACAATGGCATTAACATCACCTTGGTGTCTACACTGACAAGCTAACAGAACAAGGATGAGAAATGTAGTCCTTGGAATACAGCTTCCATGGTGACTTCACCTTTCTGAAAAGAATTCCTCCATGGCTTTTCTGGCCTGGCTGCTCTCCAGCTGCTTCTCCAGATGCTGCAAACACTCCTCCAAGATGGACTCATCCAGGCCACTGAGGATTAAAAGAGGAATAGATAAAGATCAAATACATGAGGATGAAAKAAGATTGAAATAATTTCAACAATCACAACAGCTCTGAGAGGCCAGAAGTGCTCTATTTGCCATTACAATTCCATTAATTTTTCCACTAATTGAAAGCAACTCTTCTTCCAACAGACAGGAGAAAAACAACTGATGAACAACTTTACATAAACACCAACAAATCCACCAAGTTAGAACAAAAGGACACATGATGCTGAAAGGCAAGTCCCAGCCAGAAACCCAAAATAACCCAGACCTTTCTGACACCTCACACACAAATTCCTATAAAGAGCTGCTCCTTTCACACTTTAAGTCTCTTCTACTGTTACTCCTCCCCATTCTCTCTTGCTCTCACCTTCACACCAGAATTCTGGTAATGTGAAAGAAATATCTCATATTTATAGTATACAAGTACAAAAGCTTTCAACAGATAAAAATAAGCTGATTTTTTCTGTTCCAGAAGCATCCCTGCTGTAGCCAATCTTTGCACACAGCTTTGTTACCTGTTTGGGTCAGAGTGATGGGCCAGTATGTTATAGCACCCCGTGATCAACTTCTCATAAACACGYGCCAGGAACTCATCCGAGTCGGCCGGGCCCAGGATCCTTTCCAGGGAGTTGCTGCTGATTTCTGCCACACTCTCTGTGCTGGTCTCCAGAAGGAGGGGCAGCAGGGAATGGATCACCTGGGGTGGGTTGGGATCATCTGACCAGCTTGAAAAGAAAAGGACACAAGTTAATTCTCTACATGATGTATCATCCCTGCTGGAAACCAGAATTCACATTAAGTGAGGCACAACTCTGGATGGAAGTCAGTGACAAAACCCTTTTCGGAAAGGTGGGATAAAAAYACTGGCCCAGCCATTTTCCCCCTCAGAAAAAAAGTCACCCTTTGGAAAATTCTACCTGTTACTTTTGCATATATACAGTTACAGCATCTGCCTAGACAGTCCCACTATCATATATTGCAGCTTTGGRGCTTGTCTGCAGTGTCAACAACTACTTTTTGGTTTCAGAGTACTTCAGACTAAGTCCTTGGAAAAAAAATGGCATTTTACTTTTCCTTAAACATTAAAAACTTCACACAAATGAATGATAACAAAACATAAATGAATTAGTTAGATCCCTATTGTGTCAGTTTAAATCCCCTTTTCTTCGAGTCCATATTTGACAAAAAGGTTTCCCTCAGGGAGCTGGACTTTTGGAAATACCACAGAAGACAGAAAGACTGCCTGTCATTCTTTTGGTATTTGGAACTGTGAACTGGAAGGTTTAGGTCAGAACCAGCACCAGGTCAGTAAGTGTTGCACAGACGCAGCCCTGGAGGACACAGAGCAAAGCACCCAGCAGCGTGTGGAACACACAGTGTAACACAAGGCCTGACTTACATGATGAGATCCCCGGTGAGCCTGACCAGGGACAGCAGGGTGTGCTTGAGGGAGGCTGCCAGGGGCAGGCTCTGGCTGCAGAGGGTGCCCAGGTGTGCAGCCTGCACGGCGCTGATGTAGCTTTCTGCAGGGATGGTGTCGTTGGCAAAGGCGTTGCGCTGGGGAGGGACACACACACACGTCAGAGCCCTGGATCTGGGACAGATCTGGGACACACTGCCCCCATTCCCAGCAATGCCTGCAGCTGCACTCACACCACAGCAGGCCCTGAGGCTGGACTCACCCATGAACCAATGTTGGGGAACTCGTTGGTGTGGATGTTGTTCCAGGATTCACACAGGGTCTGCACAGCTGATGGCAAGTTCTGGACAAGGGTTGGACCTGCAGTTACATAGAACAATCAGGTACTGAATAAATTCAAAAATCTACAAGTAAAAATCATCCCTAAGTGTTTAAGAGGATCCCAACTTCTTTCACTTCATTAAAACTGCACAAAACATGGCACAAATACTAATTCACAGAAGTCTTCAGCATATCAACATTTCATGTTCCCCTTGTTACTCCATGCCACAAGCTCYAATATGGTTACAAAACCATTTCACTGATCCACAGGAGCTCACAAAATAATGATCYTTTCAAAGTTTGCCCAACTGTTTCAGCTGGTAGGATGCTGAAGAGACTCTGCAGTGTGCTGCCGGCAGCACAACTCACTGGTTTGAACAGCGGTGGAGATCATTTTGAAACTGGGTACTGGCAGCATTGTGGGAAGATTCACCCCCGGGGGAGGCCCCCTGAGCCCAGCAGTGCCCTGGCCCTCACCCAGAGTGTTGGACTTGCAGCGGCCGGAGCCGATGGCCAGCACGGCGGCGTAGCCCCGCAGCTTCTCCTCGGAGCCTCTGCTGTCCGAGGCCGCCTCCTCCGAGAGGCTCCGCAGCAGGTAGGACCTGCAGGCAGGAGGGAGGGAGGGGATTCACCCCAGCTCTGCAGCTCACAACTGAGTGCGTCAGTGGMGTGACAGATAAAACACAAACTTCTGAAGTTCTGCCCCACACTTCATCTCACACCACTAAGGACTCCTGGGCTTTTATCCCCTCTAAGCTACTTACCAGGAGAAGTGCCCAAAAAGAAAAAGCTGATTTACTTTCGCTTTCTTCTACACAGGTTCTAACGAGAGTTTAGAAGAATTTAGATTTTTAAATGTAAGAATTAACCCCCCCTCTCTTTCTTGATGGTCTGACAGCCTCACTATTATGCCAGAGAAATAACCTTAAGTAGCACTATCCTAGAGGGTGGTTTTATCTTTGGAGGAAAAGCTGGTTTTGCAAACTTGCAAGAAAGCCTTGGAAGATCAGACAAGGAGGCTACTCAGAAACAAAAAAGCCCCATGCATGGCTTGAGAAGTTTCTTGTTAKTCTTCTTCTAAAGCAATGGACCCTCTAGAGGACACAAAGTAATTACTTCAGACTATAAAACTCCCAGGCACTTCTAAGAAAACAACACACAAAATGCAGAGGAAGCCCAAAGCACAGCAGGAAATTGTATTGCTGCTGGAAATCCCAAGGACTGTACCTGGTAAAAGTAGCATAAGTGTCAATGAGCTGCAGTGTAGCAGGGAGGAGGTTCTTGGTTATCTCTGAGGACTTCTGGGGATCAGTTTCTGCAGCTGACTTGGAAAAGTGCTCATCTAGAGAAACCTGGATCTTGGAGATGGCAGCATCAAGGGTGTAAATGGATTGTAAACTGGGGACTTCGTGCAGCTGGAGAATGGTTGTGCAGTCAACAGCACAGAAAGAAGAGATCTGCAAACAGAGAAGATGAACCAGTAAGTGCAGATCATCCCACAGAAGCAGAAGTTTGCACGTCCAGCTGCACTCCCACACCTCACCTGTCGAGCAAAGTATTCCTCTGCTATTTCCACGTCGTACTTCACTGAGATGCACTTGCTGGAGGTCAGTTCAATGAGAGGAGCAGCATGCTCAGCCTTCATGCCCTGCTTGATAAGGTGATCCTACAAATGCCAAAACCCAGATCCATCACACTTAGACAGTGCTCTGGAATTAACCAGTTTAGAAAAGACAGGCACAAGCTCCCCCAAAAGAAATCCCACGTGCAGTCAGCACGGAGGGACTGACACTGTCACTGTCACTGTCACTGTCACTGTCACTGTCACCACCCCATGGAGCTGAGGCTGTACCTTGATCCACACGACGTAGGAGGGGATCTGCAGGCGGGAGGACCAGCGCAGGGTGTGCAGGAGGTCACAGTCACTCATCTCAGGGGTGTTCATGGCCAAATGGTGCATGTAGCTTCTGGAGGGAGGCAAAATCCCCAGGATCCGCCACAGGATCAAGAAGTAGTACTGAAGGGCACAGGCTTCCTAAACAGAGGAAGAACAGTTGGAAAAATTAGTACAGAAAGATTGCAGTCTGCATCAGTACAGCTACTGAAATATCTCCTCAGGGACTCCACACTCCTGCAGATGTGCCAAATCAGATCAACACATTCTGGACTGAGTTTCTGTCGTATTAAACAATAAAATATGCAACACAGGAGGGAGAAAAAAGAAAAATKATCCAATCTTCTCCTGTTTAATAGTGTTCTAGCCACACCTCCTGGAATTACCATGGACTTACAGCAAGTCTGAAGCACATTATGAATTAAAAGCTCAAGAGATGTGCAGCCACCACAAACACTACGGTTAGCTATGAGATTTTTAAGYTCCTCGTTACTCCAAGCACAGTCCAAAATACTTCAGTTAAATACTTTCCTTGAAAATACTAAGTTTAAAAACTTGTTATTCCTCAACACAGGCAGCCAGACAGTCTTACCAGTGCAGTGACATTTTTGTTCTCCCTCCTCCTGAGTGTATCAAACTGGGAGCCAGCAGCCAGTAATGAGGTGAGGGCTGCATAGAGCTCGTCGTACTTCGTAGCCCTGGAGAAAAGGACCTCACACACCTGCAGRAGATGAGAAATCAGGACCCTGCTTTGCCAAGCTCTTTAAGCATTCAGAATACCCACAGTCCAAAACCATGCAAAATAAACTTCAGAGAGGTTCTGTTGGGACTGAGGCTCAATGGACTGGGGATAAGTAGCAGGCAGGAGAAAGAGCCCATAACCCTGATGGCAGCAAAACCCAGGGAGAAGCTGGAGCAAAGTGATGAGAAAACAACTCTAATGTGTCTTTGAACCCCAAGCATTCCTGCAAGTACTACAACAGCTCTTCACAGACTTTSCACAGTGACTGCACTGACATCCAACCAGGGGTAAGAAGGAATCCCATGTTAYCTTATGTGGCCACTCTTCTTTTCTCCATTTAGTGAAAGATTCCTGGTCCCTCTTTTTAATCAAGTCTTTCCTTCTTGTCTGTTTTCCCTGGCACTTGGCAAACCCCCATGGCCCTCCAAAAGTCTCTAAAGTCTCTACCAGCAGCACCATACCGTGCTATCCAGACGGTTCAGATCATCCTCAGAAGCTTCTGGAGACAGGATGCAGTAGAACCTGGGCTGTGGAGCAGAGTCTGCAATGTGAGAACAAAAAAGAACCTTCAAGYAGCAGTTTAAACAGGCCACACTGTGTTACATCCTCTCCTCCATCCCCACAACCTTGTGCACTGTATGACCCCTAGCAGATCCCAAGCCAGCTCCATGACACATTATAGGTGCTCTAACCTGTGGTATWGGCAGCCAAAGCCTTCCTATCCTACAATCCTGGCAAAATAAACACACACTTATTTTTAATTATTTGTTGCATACTCCTAGGAGAGAACAACTTTGAATTTTGTTTAATAAAACAATTCTTCCATTATTAGATGTATTTTTACCTACTGTAACCATGGCCATTAAAAGCAGGAAAAGATGMCCAAACCAAGGCATAGAAAAGGCTCTCATTTACTTATAAAAGCAAATCTTGCAATAAAAAATTCCTTACGTTTTCTTTCTTACCTGATGAACAGTGTTTGGTCCAGTTTTCTTCCACTTCTTTAAAGCCATGATAAAGTGGGACAGATGYTCGTCTGCTGCTGTCCTGGGACCCACTCACCCAGCCAATGGGTGGAGTCAGCAAATTATATTGTACCTGAATTAAAAAAAAAAAACATCAAAAACCCACCCATGGCAACCTTGTCAGTGAGGGGTAGGGGGAAAATACCACCCCACAGGGAAAGAAACATAAAATAGAAGCAGTCCTACTCAAAACATAATATTCCACTCTTCTGGGGGACGTCCTGGACCCTCCCTGGTGGTTTTTATTCTGGACTGAGCAATTTAAATCCCTGACCAAGCTTCCCACAGCTGAAAAAGCCAGGCACAAAGCACCATATTGTCCAATTAATGAGGACAGTCCCAAAAGCCTCCATGGTCAAACACTAACTCAAGGAAGTACAAAAGGTATTCCTGAAATAAACAGCCAAATACTGGAGATTTTAAAGATATGGTGGGACAATCATCCTGTCCTTGCTAGGATTTATTAAGACACCAGTCACACCAGGAATTCACACTCCAACTGAACCTGCTGCTAGGAACCAGCCATAATTAATCATTCCTTGGAACTCCGAGGTTTGGTAACAACATCAAATCTGATTTACTCACAAGGGTCATGGAAAGAACACACCAAAGGAGTGCCCATTACAGATTCCTGCTGGGTGACCCATTAAATGTCCAGCTGTCAAAGCCTTACCTGTTCAAACAGGTACACGGGGGCCTTGGAGTACTGGTGCAGCAGGTAGTCAAACACCAGCAGCAGCCGTGCCACGAGGAGAGGCACAGAACACTGCTGGGTCTCCATGTTTGCTGTCAGCTCCACAATGGTCTGGATACAGAGCATCATGATGGATCTGCGGCCCCTCTCTGAGAAATTGTGGAAAATGAGCAGCAGCAGCTGGAGATGCTCCACATTCAGATCCTCTGTGTCACTGGGGAGAGTCCCCTGCAAGGCGTTTTGCTTCAGGGTGCCCACAAACCTGGCAACAGGAAAGGAAGTTTGCCGAGTTTAGATCCTTCTTTAAAATCTTTTTAACTAGAAATAATTTTCTTTTTCTGCTTACTGTTCTAATACTGGCAATTTCACAAATGTTCACTACATTATGTATTGGAATGAGACTGTGTGAGCAATAAAACCTACAGAAATTAAATCAGTAGCAAAAATATTTAGTGGAGAACAGGAACAATCATTCAGATGGAGAAGGGGTGATTCAAACCCGTTCATTAGAGCTCTAAACCACCTAAACCCCATCAGTGAAAGCCAGGTAATGGCAGAGGGGAACAATCTCAGCACCATCCTAACAGGRCCTATCAGAAACCTGCTGAAAAGTAAGTGATCCTCCTTCCCTTTCTGCAGCCAGCCTTGCTGCAATTCAGCCTCCTCCCCTCTAACTCCTGAGGGCAGGAATCACTTCCTGGGCTCTGGGTGAAGGATTCCCCAGCACAGCAGACTGATCCTCTGCTCCCCCCAGCACCACACAGATCCCAGATCAGTGAACACACTCACTTGGAATGCTGGGGCCAGAGAATTCTCACTTGACAGGAAACGAGAGAGGTAAGAGATGACTGATTTCCAGCTTAACATAAAATGATCTCACCTTTCCCAGACTTTAAGRCACTCTGGAACATCAGGATCTCCCTGGGCAGAGGCTTTATGTTGCCAAATCAGGAGGAGTCGGGAGAGCACAGACAGACTTTGAGGGTGGATGTAGAGAGGCCACGGACCTTCAGAAAAAGGGGCAACTCCCAGCTGCTGGAGAAGTGTGTTCTGGAACAAAACAGGCTGGTTGGAAAGAGGCAAGTCCTGTCTGATGCTTTAATTAACAAAAAGTATGATCTGAGCACACAGTTGACAATAAACAGCAGGGCTCTCAGCTCTGCTCACACAGCAATGCATCTCCTCTCTCACAGGGCAGAGCTACTGAGAGACACCCAAAGCTACTGAGAGACACCCAAAGCTTCACCACCCAAATACAAAAAAGTCTCAATACAAAGGCAGAAAAAATGGCATTAATGAGTTTTTCTCATTCACTGCAGTATCAGAGCAGGAGAGACTATGCTACTGTGTTCAGTATCTGYGCATCTGCAAGAGCAGCCCTTTGGCTGATCACAATAATATTTGCTTCTTCTCAAATGTAATAAAAAGGYAGATGGATGAAAAGTACAACTGCTTTTAAAAATTAACAAACAACAGAGTGGTTTTTAATACAGTAGAAAACAGCCCACAAAGTATATGGGTTGAATTCAGTGATGGTGAAGCAGATTCATAACCTCCATGACAGGGTTAAGTCAGGTCAGCCCATGACCCTGCAAAGAAACCTAGAGGCTACAAAGTTAGGACATGAAAGCAACAGGATTAAGTTGATTCTCTCCTGAGAAATTCCAAGGCCTTTTGGCATGAGTCCTGACATCAGAGCAAATCTGTAGGAATGTCTCTTGATAAACTCATGGATAGAGGCAACTCTCCAAGACAAAATACAYAAACTCATTTCCTTCTCAGCTTTCATCACCTTCAAAGTCCAATGGATTAGTCTGAATTCTAAATGTTAAGTTTAYCTTGTGGAGGATGTTTTGTGCTGGATGACTGCAAAGGTCATTCAAACTATGGGACTAAAGATATTCCAGAATATRCTCAAGGCCAAATGGAACAACCAACACACTACTCAAGGTGTGGAGAACCCATATAGAGGCATAAAGAGACACCAACACTTCTTCATTTTATTTATGCATTCAACCCCAGCTCACCTGCAGGGCAGGGGACTGAAGATCTGAGGTCACCAAGGAATGGTTGAAGTGATACAGAGCAGCAGCAAACTCCTCATCTGACGTGCCTGTAAGACAGGGATTGAGAGCCCTTACTACCTTTGCTCTCCAGTATTTAAAACTTTGACATGAAACTWAAAAAAAGAGACATCTCTGGGCTATACCAGAGCTAGGTTTGCTCACTCACCCTTCAGGCCATCCTTGTCCACCTCCTTGATGATGCTCGCCAGCGTGGCCATGTGCTGCTCCGACAGGGACACGCTCAGGTAGTTGCGAATGAAGTTATTCCTGGAGTTCAGCATAGAAGAAGTGATAAAGTTCAAAATGTTTGAAGCTAGGCTCAAAAACTGAAAAGAAAAGAGAAACACACTATAGAAACTACAAAAGCAGAGGGACAACATTAAACAAAAACTAAACCACCAGCAAAATAAATCAAGTCCCTTAAACCTCACCCCCCTGCAGAGGAGGAAAGGTGCACTCATGGCAATCCAGCTCCCTGCACTGTGGTCTGCACCAGGACTGATTCCAGAACTCTCTGAGAAGGYTGGAGGCCTCCAACTTCTCCACTGCAGTTCTTATTTTTGTCTTTACCCAGCAGAGTTGGAGCTAAAAGCATTCTAYCAGCAAGTCACTCACTCGCAGCTCTGCCCCCATTTTCCCTCTCCCTCTTGTAACCCAAACAGATACAAACAATCTCCAGCCTC
>JACDOX010000359.1:347226-360870 GCA_014549065.1 Cardinalis cardinalis | reverse complement strand
TGTGGGGCACAGCTGGCACAGCCAACAATCCTCCTCTCTCTGCCAGGTGTGGGGCACAGCTGGCAGCGAGGGAGAGCCCAGGATGAGCAGGACACACATCCTCAGGGTTCTCTTCACCAACACCAAGGAGACACTGATTTTGGGGCTCTAAGGGAGGTTTGGGAGCTTCCTTTCCAGTCAGACCAGCCTAAAACAGTCTCTGTTTTTCATCTCTTCCGTTTCTCCTCGCGGGCAGTGCAGGTTTTGTTCCTCCAGCAGCTTTTCCTCACAAATATCTTCCAGGCCAGTGGAATAGAGGCCTGTGGGTCCATCCCTGGGGGATCCCAGCCCTGCTGCTCTCCAGGCTGGGCCTCCCTCAGCGCCAGGCCCTGTTCAGCAGCTTCACCTGGGCCAGTCTCTTGGTGATCATGGTGGCAAAGACCAGCCCGAAGAGGACACTGCTGATCAGCACRTAGTCATAGTCATCCTTGAGCACATCAAACTGCTTGGAGGGGTACACCCGGGTCTGGAAGATGTCCAGCCCGTAGGCTACAACCTGCAGGGGGGAGATCAGGAGCTGGGGATGCAGCTTGGAGCAGAAAACCCCAAAATGATCCCCTCAGGGTGACAGTTTGAACAGGAAGGAGAGATGGTTTTACTGTGAGCAGCTGTTATGGGAGTTACAGACCTCAGATCCACCCCCAAACTGCACACTGAGGCCTCTCCCCTGCACTCACCAAGCAGGTGGACTCGAGGCCGGAGGGGGCTGTGTAAATGCCTCTCATCCTGGAGATGGTCTGGTTGTAGTTGATGAACCTCTCAGCGTGGATCTGCACGTCTGGTGAGTAGGGGATCAGGTTCTCCTCCCTGCAAGGCCCCACAAGACATCAAACCCAAGCCAGGCAGCACACAGCAGGTGCCACCAGTGTCTCCTGATCACCAAAAGCCACCCTAAACCAGCAAATTTGGGAGCTTTTCCCAGTGCAGATTCATTATTGCTGCAGGAGGGAAATCAAATGTATCAGCTGGGTCAGGCTAAGCCAAAGTTTTACAAGTAAGTGTAACTCTAAAAAATCCATTTCCTGAGTGCTCCTCCCGGAGAATACAGACACCAGGGTGGTTTAACCACTGACCTGCTGTAATACAGACAAATGCATCCCATCAGCACAGACTGGGGACAGAAACACAGAATCCTTCAGGTCGGGAAAGACCTCCAAGATCAAGTCCAACCTCTGACCTGAAGGAGCTTCCCTTCATTCTGTGCCAAGACTCCTCTGAGTCCAGGAAGGACAGGCTGTTCCTCTTGACACAAAACCCAGCCCTCCCCAGAGCYCAGCAGAGAGAGAGAGGTTCTCATCCCTCCCTACCTGCTCTGCTCCGTGGGGATCTCCGGGCGCCGAGGGTCCAGCAGAGCCTTGGGAAGGGACAGGATGGCCCCAGAGGGAAGCCCAACTGTGCATTAAAGGAAAAGCATCTCAAAAATCACAGAATGCCAGAAAAGCCAGGGCTGGAAGGGCCTTCTGGGGATCACTCCCAGTCCAACCCCCCTGCCCAGGCAGGGTCACCAGGAGCAGGTGACTCAGGAATGCATCCAAGTGGGTTTGGAATGGCTCCAGAYCCTCCCTGGGCACCTGTGCCACTGCTCTGCCACCYTCAAGGAAAAGTTCTTCCTCGTGTTGGGGTTTGAATCTATGGCCATTGCTGCTCTGGGCACCACTGGAAAGAGTCTGGCACCTCATGGCCATTCCTGACAGCATTTTCTGCCAGCCAACACAGACACACTCCTGGTGCTTATCCCTGCACTTGCAGGAGTCCAGCACAACCCCCAGCAGAGTGCATTTGGCTGGATTTCAGAGCTCCCTTTCCCCGAGCAGGCACTCACCGAGCAGGTGGCGGCTGGTGATGCCCCTCTCAGTGATGGTGGCCTCCATGGCACTGATGGCAGAGGGGAAAATGTAGGATTGCTGGAGGACCTGGGGCAGGATGGGGCGGTCCAGGGAGCTGAAGGCTGTGGCGTTGTACTGCTCTGTGCCCTCGTAGAGCTCCAGCACCGTGAACTCGTTGCGCCGGGCCTTGGTGTTCCAGTACTGGTACTGCAAGCAGGAGTTCCAGGGCATCAGGGAATTTCCAATAGTCACAGAGGGTGGTCACTGAACTGCCTCCATGCCAAAAGGATTTTTGCTTTTTATACGTTTTCCATACATTTGTAGCTCTGTAGATTRCTATTATAGAGTTACATAGCTCCTTAAGTAACTGTAGCACCTTCCTACCCCTCCCTTAGATTTTGGAACAATAAGCAAACCTTGCTGGGATCTTATTTAGTCTTTGCTACATAGTGAACCAAGGACATCTAATTTTCTCTATCACGGACATAATCAACGGGGAGCGAGAAGCTAGGGGGGCCTTTAGAGGGGGCAGAATTGAAAGGGGGGGGTTACTTCATTCACTGGCCCTCTAACTGGATGATTTCTTTAAGTATGCTGATTTGTTAAACTTACAAAACTGTCAGAGTCTGCCATTACGTGTGCATTTTGCCTTATTTGCACCATGAAGGACCTTCATTACAGGTCACTGCTTTTTACCACCTCAACATTGTCCAGCAGGTGATTTTAGGGGTACCCCAAAGAAGCAGCAGCTTACCACCACCCAGTTCTCAGAGTGCACCATGTGCACGGGCCCCTTGGCCTTTTTCTGCACGGAGGAGTGGATGATCCTGCCCGTGACCCCGTCCATGAGGTAGATCCCAATGAAGGTGCGCTCATGGTGCGTGTCCGTGCTCTCGGTCACCACGGCCAGCAGGTTGGGGTTCAGGGACTGGTGATGAAGGAGAAACAGCTGAGACCTCCTGTCAGTGCCACAGACACCCCCCTCCTGCTCTTCATCTGCATCTGGGCACATTGTGAACAAATTAGCATAAATCACCTCAAGAAATCAAGCTGCTATTTCCACAATTTCAGACTTTGACTTAACTGCTGCATTAAAACATCAAAAGGAGCATTCTTCCACAGAGACACTGGTGCCCAGAAAGAAAAACTGGCACCACAGGGCAGCTCATCCCAATGTAGGAAATGGTACTGGGATCTTCCCACGGGAYAAACCCTCAACAAAAAGCCAGCAGAGAGCTCAGCAGCACCTTGTAGAGGACGCTGCGGTCGCCCATCACGCGGCCCTGGGAGTGCACGTGCTCGTTGGACCTCTTCCCCTTGACAGCCACAATCCTCTGCACCTCCGTGGGGATGGCCACCTCCCAGCTCTCCTCTGTGCTCAGGTCCTGCAGGGAAAAATGTGGGAGCTTGGATGTCACCTTCCAAGGACACCATCTTCACCAGCAGGACGCAGATTCCCTTGCTTTGGGATTTCCCAAGTTCCTTCCAGCTGAAGGTTCAGCTGAGCAAAGCTCCACGAAGGGAACTGAGATCTGCCATTATCCACAGGGCATTCAGGGAAGTGCAACRGGCCTTCCATACCTTTTTCAGCCTGAATCCAGAGAGTTTTCCCTGCTCAGCATCAACTAGGTAAAAATAGATGGAATGGGCTATTTCTTCTAACTGGCGTAGGACGTTTTTAGTGGCTGGGAAAGGTGTAACCTGGAAAAGAAAAATTAGGTTAAAAACAACTGATACAGACAAAAWACCCACCCCAGAATGAACCAGAAACATTATTTCTAACATGTTTATCAATATAAGGTCTGTCTTACCAGAATAACCTCATAGTTTTGTGTGAAATGTGGCTCAATGGCATTTTTTTCCATCTTGTTCCAAAAGGGAGGGGAATAATTAACCAGAATGTAAAGAAAACTGCCTCCAGGCAAAGCAATTTACCTTGTACTCATCATCAATCAGGAGCAACACTTTGGCATAGTCTTGATCCATAATAGGCAGAAGCAAAGTCTGGAGAATGGGACGTTTCAGAACAGGAGGAGCTACTTGGCTTCTCTTCCCAAAGATGGGGTTAAAGACATACAGAAAACTCATCTTGGTTTCCTGAAAAACAGGGTAAGTTTTGCCTCTTTTTGTTTAAGTCAAAAGAAAAGAGTGGTTTTTTAACTGTTACTTGCTGGTGTTGAATATTCATACCCTGTGTTGAGCTACTCCATCCTGAAAATATTCTCTTTGGAAACACACATTTGTCCAAACATTTATCCTGCATTTGTCCACAACAACCATGATCATCCCAAGGCTTCTGTGTCTGCTTCCCTCCAGATCTCTCTCCCCTGCCATCCCCACATCAGTGACAAGCAGATGATGCCCAAGATGGTTCTAYTGCCCTGTCCAAGGGCAGATTTCCATGCCCATGGAGGGGCAGGAAAGGGCCTCACCTTGTCCTTGACAAGCAGAGTGCACTGTGGAGGGTGGGGGAAATGTGCTGTTGTTCTCTGCACCATCAGCTTGAAGGAGGAGCCTGGTCTCACATTCCTGAGGTACTGCTTCCACAGGATGGTGCCAGAACTGCTCTCAATGCCAAAAAGCTGAGGAAAAACACATGGGAAACATAGGAAAGCCAAAGTTTAGGAAACAYCTCTCCCATTCAAGCATCATCTCTGTCATATCCCAAAGAAAGCTGAGTCTTAGTCAGCCTTTAAAGCCACCACAAACATCCTGTGCATTAACCCATTATTTCTGCCCAAGCCTGGCTAAAAACAGGGCTGAGAATTCAGWGCTGAGACCCTTTGCTCCAGCCTGGAAACAGATTCCTGCCCTGGCCTCCTCACCTTGCCCGAGGCAGTGACCATCACCATCATTTTCTGGAGGTTGAACTCATCTCTGGCCAAATTGTCAATRTTAATCTCATTTTTAATCTGACTCCGGGGCTTCCTGGCATCATAGAACATCTTCCAGAGATGGGCAGTCCAGGCTTGCAGCAGGATGAGCTGGGATGASAGTCTTTTCAGGAACATTCCCAGCAAACCATCTGCAAAGGGCACCACAGTGAGAGCAGGAGGGAAAGCACACCCATCCCACCCCAGAGCTGAAACTGTGCTGTCAAACGCTGCCATGCACAAACCTGGGCTGGCTCCTTGCCTCCCCCTCTGCAGTAAGTTACAGYTGCCATTTCTGTCACAGACCCTGGTATTTACCAACCTTTCCCACTCCACACTCATTCCAAAATATGCCCTGATCAACTGAAAGCAAAMCTTCATGCAGAGGATTTTGTGTTCCTTCTCACTGTGCCCACCTACAGCTCCCCCACCTCTACAGAAATGCCTCAGAGCAATTAAAAATCTTTAATTCTGCCCAATCAGGGTTTGTATTCAAGTTCTTAAAATAACCAAAACACCAGATTTCAACTCTGTTTCAGCCCCTGAGGAGAGCAAGCAGAGGGGAGCAGTGGCACCAGAAGCATTGGGCAGGAGCAGAGCACACTCCATGCAGGATGGGGTTACCTTGGATGGCTGCATCCAGGACAGCAAGGAAAGACAAAACAAAGCAAAAAAAACCTATTGGAAACGAGTCTTCCAGAAAGAGTCACAGGAAACATTCAGGAGACATGACCCAAATCCCTCCTACTGCTGCTGATTGGTTTTTTTAATGTAACAATGTAATATATTCATGTCACCTGGATTGGATTTCCAAAGTTTAGACAGAAAAGGGTTATTTCTGCTCATTTTAATTGGCATCAGTAGAGATTTAAATTTTAAAAGAAAACAATAAACACATTTATTTAGGAAGGAAAACAAACTCACAGAGGTAATTCTGTTAAACTCACCTGCTTTTTTTCCAAATTCTCCCTCCAGCTCAGCCTGTGCACCTGTCAGAGGCAGATCCACCATCTCCAAGCTCACCACCTCTGCCAGTGACTCCTCTCTACTCCACACAACTTTTCCTGCAAAGAAATAAGAGCAGAATAKTGGAAAAATCAACTTAATATTTGGGAACTAGCTCACTCAATACAAGAGTATCTTTCAGTGCAACCCTGAAATGCAATCACCTCTAAATGAAATGCAAAACAGTGTATAAACATGTAACAAAATTAACTTAGTTCTTTCTTAAAAGACAAATACTTCATGCAACAGGAGCCACTTCTGGGAAGAAAACCACAGGATCAGTAAAAGCAATCTGGTGCTTTAAAAGGGTTCCAGTCATTGAGTCTATTCAAAACAAGAGATTCACAGTGTGAACTCCTGGATTCCTTTMGAGCCCCACAAAATTCCTGTCCCTGAGGTGGGACTTTCAACCCTTTCTGCAAATTAACATTTTTGCCATGAGGACCTTTTCAGAAAATCTTTGAGGAAGATCTCCACCAGAACTTACACTCTCATCCTACAAAGAGTTTTGAAATCTGCAGAAAGCCCCTAAAATCCAAAGGCTCTGCCCACACAAARCAGGGCAGAATTGTTTGTCCAGGTGAGGGTGAAAGTCACTTCTGTCTTTTGTGGGACTCAGGAGAGTTAAATTAATTTTTTCAGCTTCCAAGGAAAGTTAGGATAAAATACAATCCTTGAGGACACAGAACTTTCTCCTGGTGACTGTTACAAAGGGAGGAAGTTGGTTTTGGGAGTCACCTGGCTGCTGGAGGAACATGAGCATGTGGTCCTCTGTCTGCACCAAGGCTCGATAGCCCACAGAGTCATCCTTCTTCAGGAAAACTTGGATGTACAGCTGGGAAAACAAAACAAAAGGAAAAAAAGGCAAGGAAAACAGCAAGATTAATGATCACATCATCTCCTTGAAGGCARCAGAAACCAGGTAAAACCAGAGCAAAGTGATGCTGTAATCTCTGGAATGCTTTTCCCCTTGGGTGCCAAACCAGGGAAGGGAGAGCACTGCAGGGACTGAAATAGCCCCTCCCTGCTCACCTGCTGTGGCTTGGCCCCTCCTTGCTCCAAGGTGAAGGTGATTGTGGTGTCCAACAATCTTTGCCCAGTCTCAACCAGGTAGAGGTTAATGTTGTAGGTTTGATTGGAGCAGGTTAAGGAATCCTGTAGCAATGGGCAGAAAACAGGGGTTACACCCACACCACTCCAAATCCTGCAGCAGGATTCCATGCCCAGCCAAAACTRGGGCTTCAAGATATTTTCAGGCTGTACTTTTAGGCTGTACAGCTGGTGTAAGACCTCTGTCATTCTGCTCCTGCAGGTGAAGGAATAAAATGGACTGACAAGAACTTGGGAACAGGAGCACCCCATACCTGCCTCCGGGCATCCTCCACAGTGCTGCCAGCTTGGAGCCCATCAGAGCTTCCAGGTTTCTGAAGTGAGGATGAGAGGAAACGTAACATGGCTTCAGACACCAGTAAAGGATACAAAAATTACGTTTTCACCTCCCTGACAAATCTCAGCCTGCCTGTGGTATCAGGCAGGAAACAGCCCAGTTCTGTTCTATTCTGTKTCTGATAAAAATTAAAGTATGTTTGATATCCCCAAGAACTGAAGTCCTCTGTGGATCAGGAAAGCCAATACTTGTCACATGCCCACCTTCCTGAAACAGGATATTCACTGAGCTGGACATAATCAAGCCCTGCTTGTGTTATCATTGAAACTTATCAAATCCTCCTCTTTCCCAAGGGGCTCCCCATCCCTGGGCCTGAGAAAYCCCAGTGGAGCCCAGCCCCAGAGCATATCCCCAGAGCTGGGCTGGTCCCAGAGGACAGGAAYTGTGCTCACCAGTTCACTCCTGCATGTCAGCACAGCAGCCACTGTCTTCTCCCCAGTTGTTGCAAAACTCACTAGAGCTGCCTGAAAAGGGAAAAAAATGCAAGAAATCATTAAAAAAACCTCAAGAAACCCCCAAACCTCACTAAAAAGTACTTGTGAAGTAAATAAAATCACAGTGGAATTAAAAGCAGATGAACTGTCACAGCCAAATTTTAAATTCTATAATTTCTCCCAGCTCAAAAACAGGAAAAATCCCACTTCTCCTAAAGATTGGAGCAGTTGACCTGCGACAGGTTTTTGAGYCATGCTGCCCAGAGTTACTGAGACTTGTAGAACCTGCCAGCTGGCCCAGCAGGGTGAAGGACATTCAGCTGCCCCTGGCCCTGTCCCTGGTCCATCTCTCACCTGCTGGAAGTCCCGGAGGTGGCTGAGCAGCCCCTGCTTGTACTGCAGCAGGGAGAAGTGGCTTGGGGACAGCTGCAGGAAGAACTGAGTCCGTGAGGCRCTGGTGACACTGGGCTGAGTGGCCAAGATCCTGGCCTGGAAGTCATCTGCAAACTCCAGCTCCAGGGACTGCAGGGGAGACAAGCACACGGGCTGGGGAGTCATCCTTCGGTGGGACCAACAGCTCCCTCCCCTCAGCAGCAGCCAGAGATCCCCTGGGTCAGGGGACAGAGCAGGAGCAGGGAAGGCTGAGGCTCCATTGGAGCAAAGCTCAGAAGACATTGATCCAGAAGGAAGAACAGACAAAAAGCTTTCCCACCTTTCCCTCAATTTACGGAGCATGACCCCCCATCTCTAATCACCCCCCAGTTCACCAACAGACTGGGGAAATGTCACCATAATGGGTCAGGACCAGGTAATGAGTGACAGAGACTCTCAAGACAGTCACAGAAGGCTMATTCACTTTATTTAGAAACCCATTGCTTTCTATACCCTATACAGGTGGACCTGATTGGTCCTTTAATCAAAACACCACCACCACTGGCTAATTAAGAAGCCACCCATTGGTAAACAAACTAATGGGCAATACAGCTTATTACAAACAGCAGGTGCAGATTGTTTAGAGTTCTCTCTCTCCAGCTCCCTCCTGTTTCCCAGGCCGATTCTGGGAAAACTTATTTATTTATCTAGCTTTCTCTCTCCCTGACCAGGCTGTCACCACAGGGTGACAGCTCCAGCTGGAAGCAGACCAGCTGGGTCAGGAATGACAGGAGTGCTCACCTGCAGGGGGATGCTCCTCATGTCCTGCTCCGTGTCCAGGGCACAGACGTGCAGCGAGCGTGTGGCTGCGTCCAGGCACACCAGCACAGCCTCCCCCACCACGGCACAGGGGCCCTGCAGGCGCCCCAGCCACGGGGCTGCCACCCTCACCTGCAGAGACACAGCCAGCTCAGAGCACACAGCCTGCACAGCGCCCACGGGCACACAAAGGCAAGGTAAGCCAGCTATTTTTAGCCACAGCTGAGAAAAGCTACCTGTCAGCCTGAGGGTTCTGGGTAATCTTGGCTAACAGCTGCCAGCCTGGCTCAGTTTGGCTTCCAGGGCATTCAGCCATGAAATCCCTGGTGTGGAGGCAATGCCTCAGGGAAAGGGAGGGTTCTCTGTGGCACAACAATTGATTTCTCTGCCCACCACACCACAGGGTTTGAAGTGCATTTGTTCCCATCAAATCCAGCATTCTGGCTCCCCTACCTGTCTGGTGATTTCCCCATCCTCTACACTGAAGGTCAGCACGCTCAGGTGGCTCCAGGGAACGATGCCAACCACGTGGATCACGCCGGTGCCACGGGAGTACAGCAGCTCGTACTGAGTGCTCTCACTGCAAGACAGGAGCAGCCATGAAGCATCACCCTCCCACTCACCCTGCAGTCTGCAGCAGCACAAGGCAGGTGCAGCCCCGTGCCAGGGGCTCACACCCCTCCTTAGAGGTGTTCTCACCTTTCAGGCAGGTGTTCCACCCACTTCTGGTGCCCGTTGGACAGGTAGTGCAGAGACAGGGCTGCCTTCTTCAGCACTGCCACGTACTTCACTGCCTCGGGGAGCCCCACCAGGGCAGCCCCCTGGAAACTGAGCACAGGCACCAGCAGTTAGGGAATCCTTTTCCTATTTTACCCTGAGGAAGGGGCTGGAGCGCCAGGAGAGGCTGAGGGATCTGGGAAGGGGCTCAGCCTGGACAAAAGGAAGCTCAGGGGGGCCCTTGTGGCTCTGCATAGCTCCTGACAGGAGGGGACAGCTGGGGGGGTCGGGCTGTGCTCCCAGGGAACAGGGACAGGAGCAAAGGGAACRGCCTCAGGCTGGGCCAGGGCAGGCTCAGGGTGGGCACAGCAGGAATTTCCCCATGGAAAGGGGGCTCAGGCCTTGGCAGGGGCTGCCCAGGGAGGTTTGGAGTGCCCATGCCTGGAGGTGTCCTAGACGCGGCATTCAGTGCTCTGGGCTGGGGACAAGGTGGGGATTGGTCACAGCTTGGACTCCATGGTCTGGGAGGGCTTTTCCCACCKCAGTGATTCTCTGCAAGGTTCAGCCATTCACAAAGCATTCGCCCCAACATTTGTTCTGGAACCTTTACATCTGACTAATCTCTCTCTACAATGCAAACCCAGACCCAGTCCATGACCCGTTTTTTCCTTCCCAGAGCAGCCCTGCAAGGAGAACAAACCCTGCAGCCAGGAACTCCCACCTGCCAGTGTCCAGGGAGGTCTCCCAGTTCAAGCCCCCGATGTTGGTCTCCCAGGAGCGCAGAATCCGCCCAGCGTTGGACACGGTGATGGCATCTGGAGGGGAGGGGACAAGCACAGCACTGGCACCCAGCACAGGCCAGCAAAGGGACAGGCTCTGCACACCCAGCCTGTGCTCCAAGGCTGGCTCCACACTCCAGGAGCCCCCCCAGCCCTGGCACGTGAGAAACAGCCACTCACTTTGCAGAACTGTAGAAAGGTTTATTAAACCTTGTCAAAAATACAAAAGAAGGCTGAATAGAGAAAAGGTTACAGCGCTGGGAGCAGAGGATTTTCCCCACGGTGTGCACGCCCACACAATGGGGGTTTACCCTTTTAACCCTTTAACCCCTCCCAAAGTGCTGTCCATTGATTCCTTCCTCGCTGTCCAGTTATGGAGATCACTTCCTCAAATCCTGCCTGGAGCTCAGGCGTTCCATAGTGACAACCCCCCCAGATGTCCCAACCCTGGCTGTCCCTCATGTTACACGAGGGGGGTAAAACATAACTAAAAATCCATAAAACTTTCCTTAGCACATAKACATGTTATTTGTCTGTTAATCGTGAGCATCAATCACGGCATTACTCATCTGCCACAGCCTTACCCTGCCCGTGGATCAGCATGGCATCGATGGCTCCTTCCGCGGTGCCCTTGTCCACATGGCGCCACACTGCGAGAGACAGAGCACGGCAGAGGGCGTTTGTGCCGCAAAGGCGTTCCTGCCTCACCAACAGAGGTTAAACCCGCGCTGCCCACGGGGCCAGCCCCCAGACAGGGCCCTGAGCCGCCGGCCGAGCCCTCCGGCCCGCAACCTTAAACCAAAGGCACCCGCAGGGACCCTCCGAGTTAAACACCGGCACCCCCAGGGACCCCCAGAGTTAAACACCGGCACCCCCAGGGACCCCCAGAGTTAAACACCGGCACCCCCAGGGACCCCCAGAGTTAAACCAAAGGCACCCCCAGGGACCCCCAGAGTTAAACCAAAGGCACCCGCTGGGACCCCCAGAGTTAAACCAAAGGCACCCGCAGGGACCCTCCGAGTTAAACACCGGCACCCCCAGGGACCCCCAGAGTTAACCAAAGGCACCCGCAGGGACCCCCAGAGTTAAACACCGGCACCCCCAGGGACCCCCAGAGTTAAACCAAAGGCACCCCCAGGGACCCCCAGAGTTAACCAAAGGCACCCGCAGGGACCCTCAAAGCGGCCACTCACGGATTTCGCCGCTCCGCGAGTTCAGGGCGGCCACCACGTTCTCCTCCGTAGCCACAACGAGCTTCTTCGAGCCCTGCGAGGCCTCCAAGGAGGCGAACTTGAGCTTCCCCACGTACTGCTGCCTCCTGCGAGAGGGAACGGCAGCGCCGCTGAAATGGGACCGGGGCCTGTCCGCGGGAGCGGGGACCAAACCCGGCGGGACCCCGGCGCTCACCAGTCGAACTTGCCCACTTGGTCCTCGTAGACGGCGGCGGCCAAAGGCAGCAGGAGCAGGACGGGCAGGAGCGGCAGCGACCCCGCCGCCATGACAGCGGCCCCGGCGCCCGGGGGCCTTCTGCGCCGCGGGGCCGCCCGCGCCGCCGCCTGAGCGGGGAAAGGGCGTCAGCGGCGCGAGGAGCGCGCAGGCAGCGTGCGGGACAGCCCCGGCCGCTCCCGGCAGGCCGCGCGTGGCGCGGGGGCCTCGGAGCACGGCGGAGCCATGCCCAAGTCCAAGCGGGACCGCAAAGGTGGGAGCGGGGCCGGAGCGGGGCTGCACCGAGCCCCGGGCACCCCGACGGGCACCCCGACGGGCACCCCGACGGGCACCCCGACGGGCACCCCGACGGGCACCCCGACGGGCACATCCCTCTGCACCGCCGGCCCTGTCCCCTGCCCTACTCGATCCCATCCCCCATCGCCCCCTTCCCTCTCCTCATCCCCTTCACCGTCCCCTTCCCTATTCCTGTCCCCTTCTCCATCGTTTTCTCATTTCTTGGCCCCATCCATTTCCCCCTTCCCTCTCTCCTTCCCCCTGTCTTGTCCTTTGCCCGATCCCTATCTCCTTGCCCATCTCCGGTCCCTTCCCCATTACCATCCCCTCTCCCATCCTCCATTCCCCCTCCCTCCCCACCGCTCCCTGACGCTCTCTCCCTCCGCTCCCCGCAGTGTCCCTGACGCGGACGCCCCGCAAGGGGCTGGAAGCCAAGCAGGCGCTGATCGCCGAGGTGAGTCTGGCCCCGAGCCCTCTCCCCTGTCCGCTCCCCCTGCCCTGCCGTTCCCCCCGTGCCCGTGCCGGTCCCGGTAACGGCTCCCCCGCAGCTGCGGCGCTGTGTGGACACCTACAAGTACATCTTCGTGTTCTCGGTGGCCAACATGAGGAACAACAAGCTGAAGGATGTGCGGAACGCCTGGAAGCACAGCAGGTGGGCAGGGCGTGCTGCGGGGTGGGGCTGCCCAAGGGGGGAGCTCCAGGGCTGACATSTTCCTCCTCCTCCTCCTCCTCCTCCTGGGCAGGATCTTCTTCGGGAAGAACAAGGTGATGATGGTGGCGCTGGGCCGGGAGCCGAGCAGCGAGTACAAGGAGAACCTGCACAAGGTACCTGCTGAGCTTCCTCTGGGTGTCCCAGAGCTTCACCTGGTGCATTCCACATCCCGGASAAACATCCTGGAATCACATCCCGGGGTCACTGTTCTGTGGGGGTGTGAACTGAGTCCATCCATGTCCTGCCACGAGGGCTCTGCTGGGTGCAGCAGGGCAGGACTGAGCCCTGCAGGTGAGCCCCTGCTCTCCCCAGTCCCCATGGATGCTCCTTTSTTCCAGGTCAGCAAACACCTGAGAGGGGAGGTCGGGCTGCTCTTCACCAACCGCACCAGGGACGAGGTGGATGAGTGAGTACCAGCCTGGCACTGCCTTTCTGTTGCCACACAACCCCAACAGGCCCTGCTGCTTCCCTTAGAGCAGGGATGGTCTCATGGGCCTTTGTCAGCCCCTCCTGCGACAGCAGGGTGCAATCATGGAAGGGCTTGGGCTGGGAGGAACCTTCCAGCCCATCTCATTCCTCCCCCTTGGGCACTTCCAGGGATGCAGGGCAGCCACAACCTCCCTAAGCAGGACCAGATCCTGGGGAGGCCGTGCCCCAGTCCCTGTGTGAGCCCAGGGCTGTTCCTGGCCCAGCTGAAGCTCCTGTTGCCCCCCTGTGTCCCAGGTGGTTCTCCAGGTTCCGGGAGCTGGACTTTGCCCGCGCTGGGAACAAGGCTCCCTACGGGGTCAGCCTGGACACGGGGCCCCTGGAGCAGTTCCCCCACTCCATGGAGCCGCAGCTGCGGCAGCTGGGGCTGCCCACGGCGCTGAAGAAAGGTACAGCAGGGCCAGGCTGGGCTT
>JACDOX010000359.1:328525-346545 GCA_014549065.1 Cardinalis cardinalis | reverse complement strand
TCCCATTTCCAGGGGTTTTGCTCTGCAGGAGTGGTGACGCTGCTGTCGGATTATGAGGTGTGCAAGGAAGGGGACGTTCTCACCCCCGAACAGGCCCGTGTGCTGGTGAGTAACACAGCAGCCCTGCTTCCTGACACAAAATAATTCATTAACACATCTCCTAAAACTCAGCAGCAGTTATTTTGGTTTATGTTTTGCTCCACTTCCCACCTGGAAGCAGAATTTACTGTTTTGCTAGGCTGGACGCAGAGACAGTAAAGCAGGAATGATGGATTTGTGTCCTCTCCTAGAAACTCTTTGGCTATGAGATGGCAGAATTTAAAGTCACCATGAAGTTTCTGTGGAATTCTGAGACAGGAGACTTCCAGAAGCTCGTGGGAGATGCAGCAGAGGAGGAGGAAGAGGAGGAGGATGATGATGACAGCAACGAGGACTAACAGCTKGGACACCAGACAGTTCTATTTTAGGGACAAAAAGAGGAGGGTATTTCCCTTCTCTGGGTACACCTGGACTAGGATGATCTTTATAGAAAATGACCTACCTATGCTTTTTTTATATTTATATAAATATATATAACTTCAGATGGTTGTTGCTGCTGTTGCTCCTGTTAGTGATGGTGGATCCTGGGATCTGAGGATATGCCAGCTCAAACATGAAAACTGGGCAGGAAGGGTGCAAATGGAATGGAATTTTGACCGAGCACAAAGGGAAAGATGCTGAGGGTTTGTTATTCAGACACAGAAGAAGATCCTTAGCTCAACCCTTGGAATTTTGCCTTATTCCTGGGAGTGTCCAAGGCCAGGCTGGATGGGGCTTGGAGCACCCTGGGATAGTGGAAGGTGTCCCTTCCCCATGGCAGGGGGTGGAACAAGAGGAGATTTAAGGACTGTCCAACCCAAGCCATCCTGATAGTCGGTGATTCAAAGTCCCCAGGTGCTGCCAAAGAGATGCCAGGTTCCAGGCACAGGTCAGAGATGGGTTCTGCACTAGAAAGAGATTTTATTATTCTATGTAATCATTTAAGATTTCACACTAAAGCAGAACAGGGGCCTTCACCTCGTTAAGGTGCATCCTGAATCACGGGCTGTGCTGGGGGAGCTGAGGGGCTGGCAGGGAGGATAAGGCACGGCTGTGGATCCTACAAAGCTTCACTGATTGAGGAAACAGCCGCAGCCCTCCAGCCGTGGATGGGAGGGCAGGGTGGGCAGTGCCTCTCCCGGGTCTCCAGAGCCTGTGCTGGGTGTGCCAGCCCTCCCTCCCTAGCGGAAGTAGTTGGGGCAGTCGTGGGCACTCAGGTTCCAGGCCTCGTCAAACGCCTGCACCACGGCCGGCAGCAGGGGACCCTCCTCGCTGTAGTTGAGGTTCTGCTCCAGCTGCTCCATGTTGGACATCCCAATGATCACTGCATCTCCAAGAGAACCCTGGGAACAGACGGGAGGTGTTGCTGATCCCGAAAGAAAGTTCACCTCCTGAGCCACTGTGGGCCAAACAAAGCGTTTCTTTCCACTAAAGGACTCCTGAAGAAAGGTACAGCAGGGCCAGGCTGGGCTTTGCTGTGCAGCTGGGATCCCTGAGGGACAGTGCTACACACAGAGCAGCATTTGGGGCTGGAGAAAACCTGAGGGACGCCTTTGTCCTTGTTGGGCTGGGGCTAGAATTCCTTCTGTCCTTGTACTGTTGTTCCCAAACTCTTGCCAAAGGCTGAGTAAAGCCCCCCAGATTTCTGCAGAATGCCATCCTTTTCCAGTGGGAACAGCTCAGATTAACCCACTCAGGAACTGGGTGTGGGGTTTTGGAGCTGATCTCACTCCTCTCCTTGGGGTGCTCTGATGGAATTAAGCAACTGACACCACAAATTCTGCTCACTAGGCCAGGACATTCCCAAGGCACCCCAAATCCTCAGAAGCTGCCAAATCCTACTTTATGATGGGCTACAGGAACATTTAGGGAACATCAGGAATTCTAAGTATTAGTTTCCTAGTCCAGTGAAAGGTGAGTCCTCTCCTTGCAGGGAAGCCAAGACCCCAGTAACTGGCACCTGAAATCTTCTACTTGAAGCTCCCAGCTCTGACCACATGGGAAAAGGCAGAGCTGCCTCACTCCCACTGCCTGACAGTCTGTACAGCAGTATTCACTTTGGAATACCACAATCCCATAGGATTAAATGACACCTACACTGAAATTTCCCTGTTTGTGAGTCATGGCAGCAGTGCCCAGTCAAGCTCTCACCTGCAGTTTGGAGTGGTTGTAGAGCCAGCGCAGTGCAGCAGATGCCAGGCTGGGTGCAGTGGAGCCATAAGCCTCTTTCAGAGCTTTTTCTACCAGTGCAATTCCCTCAAAATTGTGTTTTTTCCAGTACCTGCCAAAAAAAAATTCCTTGCAATAGCCCTTGGGACCTCTAGTCAGTAGTACATCTATATTCCAATCAAAAGGCTTTCAGGAAGCCTCWCACAACTCCTAGTAGCCTTGGAGGACTTCTGCAGTCTCCCTGGGGAGCTGTGAGGAAGCGGAGCCTAAAGCCCACCCTGCAGAGCTCAGTCATACACCACAGGCCCAACCACGTGTGCTGACATAACCCCAAGCTCTGGTCAATTCTGCTTCCTCTCAGCTGACTATTCGAGTGTTTTTTTCATGCAGCCATTCCTGCTTGTCTGTCAGCTCAGGACATACCTGTCCCTGTAGGCCTGAGCCCAGTCATTCCCAAAAAATCTCCCGGTGGGCTGGCGCGTGTCTTTGTCCTCRTACTTGTACTTGCCGGTCAGCAGCCCCCCTGGGAGGGAAGGGAGCAGCACGTTTGGGGATGGGCTGGCTCTGCAGAGCCCCCATTCCTCAGAGCTTTGTCCCAAGCCTGGTCCCTGTACCTGCCAGCGGGTTGTAGGCGTAGAAGTGCAGCCCGAAGTGCCTGAGGCAGGGGAACAGCTCGGCCTCCACCTGGCGCGTGGTCGCGTTGTACATTCCCTGCACGGGGTGGGAGAAGCCTCACACAGAGCTCAGGGCRCAGCAGCTGCCTCTTCCCACCCTTCCCTGGCAATGCCCATCSCAGAGAGCGGCCTCAGGTCACACAAGGTGATGATTTGCTCAGGAACAGACTCGCTGAAGGACTGCCAGTAACTGAAGTTCCACGGCAGGGGAGTCGCTGCTCCAGCAATGAACACGCTGAGCTGTTTCTGAGCAGTGACCTTGCTCAGCTTCCTGAACTTCCTCACTGAAAGGGCACTCAGGCCTTGGAAGGGGCTGCCCAGGGAGGTGTTGGGAGTCCCCATCCCAGGAGGTGTCCAAGGAAGGCCTGGCCGTGGCACTCAGAGCTCTGGGGCTGGGTGACAAGGTGGGCACTGGGCACAGCTGGGACTGGAAGTCTTTTCCAACCTCAATGACTCTGTAACTTCCCAGACTAACGGGAGCAGATTCCTTCTGTGTTTATATCTGGCACACTGGGGCTGGTCCTAGATTTGGGGAGCCCAAACGCAAGCTTCCCTGCTCCCTCACCTGGTACACAGTTGGCATCACCCAGTTGTTGTACTTGCAGATGGTGCAGATTTCTGCCACCTCCCACGCAGCGTAGTTTGACAGGCCAAGCTCTTTAAACTTCCCCTGCAGAGGAATAAAAGGGAATTCACTTCCAGTGTTTAAAAGTTCCTCTGGACCCAGACAGCACAAGATGGGTACAGTGAAAAGGACGGTCACTAAAATTTTAGTCCAGAAGGGTTAATTCCTGTCCCCCTTTTCTGACAGACAATGAATTATTAAGACGTGAGAAAAATATTCCCCATTTTCTGTTCATTTGCAATTCACACTTTCTAGTCTAAATGATATAACCAGATAAACAAAATTCAGCAATTCTTTACCCATTATCAGCACTAATCTTAAACCAGACTGTTAACAAGGCTGGAAGCAAAGTCCAGATGTTCCAAGAGCTCTTGGGAACAAAGTGCACCACGTGAGCRCGCAAAGAGCAGTGGCTGCTCAGCTCTGCTCCCCTTCCCAGAGCTGCACAAACCCAGCGCTGCAGACGGGCACAACAAGCAGCCTTGATTTAAAAAAAGCAGTGGGAAGGAGGGAATCAAGGATTGCCCAGGCTTGGACTCTGCACTTCACCTCTTTGTGCAGCTCATTGCAGGCACGCAAGGTTTCCTCCACCGGGGTGCCGTGGTCAGGAGCGTGGAGGTAGAAGAGCTCCACACTCTTCCTCTGCAGCCTCTCCAGGGACGTGTCCAGCTGGGAGCGCACGCTCTCCGGCTTCAGCGTCTTCCCGTCCCACGGGTTGGCCTTGGTGGCCACTTCCACTGGCAGAGAGAAGAAGAATGAGCAAGGATGTTTCCACCTTGAGGGGAGTGGGGATAAGAGACATAAGTGTTTGAGGTGTTTCAGGGAAGGTGCCTCTCCTCAGGAATCCTGTCAGCCTTGCAGGGGAGGCTCTTGTGTGCAGGGACTGAGGGTCTGCYCCAGGCAGGGGAGGTCTGTTCCTCAGGGTCTGGGGGTCAGCACTCGTACAGGGGTCCCTTCCCCTCAGGCATGGCATCAGCAGGGAAAATCCTTATCCTAAGGGGATGGGCCTGGGGCAAGTCCATTTTCCTTGAGGAGGGAGTCAGCCGGGCAGGGAAGATCCTTCTCCTCAGGGAATGGACTCTGGGGAGTGCCCTTGCCCCCGGGAATGGCCTCGGACTGGCAGGGAAGAAAGACCCTTCTCCTTCCCCAGGGAAGYGCCATCTCCTCAGAAAGGGCATAGCCTAACAGGGAAGACCCTGTTCCTCAGGGAACGAGTCCTGGGCAAGGCTCATCTCCTCAAGGACAGTGTCAGCCTGGCAGAAGAGATGAGCCCCTCTCCTCAGGCACGACGCTCCTCAAGGGAGGACCGTCTCCTCAGGGCACGGTTCCCAGCAAGTCCCCTCTCCKCAGGGAAATCCCTTCTCCTCAGGAAAGACCGCTCTCCTAACAGGAGTCCTGGCCAAGTCCCTTCTCCTCAAGGACAGTGTCAGCCTAGCACAGCAGCCCCTTCTCCTCAGACACGGGCCCCGAGGCAGCCCCTCTCCCCCGAGGGCAGCTCGCCCTCCGCCGCCYTACCGGGCTCGGTGCCGCCGGCCAGCAGCGCGCCCAGGATGCGCTCGGACTCGCCGCCCGCGTACATAAAGGCGGTGTCGACGAGGCGGTACCGGCGGCGCAGGAAGGCGCGGAGCAGCTCGGCGCTCGCCTCGGGCCCGGCTCGCCGGCCCATCTCCATAGCGCCCAGGACCACCGCGGGCCGGGCCCCGCCGCCCGCCACCGCCGCCATCGCCGCCCGTGCCGCCATCTCGCCTGCGCGGCCCCGCCCGGCCCGGCCCGGCCCGGCCCCTCACGCGGCGGGGCCGGGACCGAACACACCGAGCTCGGGAAAAAAACAGCAACTTTGGGAAAGGCAGGGCTGGGACCCCGCGGGGAGCGGGGGGAAAAGCCGTGATTCTGTGAAATGGCTCGCTGATTTCACGCTGTGGAAAATTGCGGTGTCCGGCAACTTCCTGAGAAAGCGGCAGAGGAGCGGCGGGCTTGGGACAGCGTTAAAGGAAACCCGGCGCGGTTTGCGAGAGCAGCGAAGGAAACTGGGCAGGGGCTGGGACAGCGGCGAAGGAAACCCGGCGGGTGTCTGAGGAGTTGTGGATTCGCAAAGATAAACAGCCCAAGTTTCAAAAAGAGCGGGTTTTCAAGGAAAAACACAGTTCGGAACCGCGTCGGTGAAGAGGCGAGTGCCGGTGCTGCGAGGACAGGTTGGGTTGATTTCGGCTTCTGTTTTTTATTCTCCCCCCACTTTTTTTTTTTTTTTCCACTCCTTTCCTTTCCTTTCCTTTCCTTTCCTTTCCTTTCCTTTCCTTTCCTTTCCTTTCCTTTCCTTCTTTCCCCTCTTCCATTTCAGTTTTTCCTTTCCTTTTTTTTCTTTTCTTTTTTCTTTCCTTTTTTTTTAATCTTCCCCCCTTCCCCCCTTCTTTTCCTCTTTCCCCCCCCTTCTTTATTTCTTCTTCTTTCATGTCTTCTGTTTCTCCTTTGAGGCCACTCGCTGCCAGGCTGGCAGCAAGCCCATAAAGGTGAATTATCCACTAACGATGCATTTTTCCAACATGAGCCAGTACCCGGAGCATCCCCAGACCTGTCCCTCCCGCAGATCTTTCGTTCCCCAGTGTTATTAATTTTTCCATGTGTTACTCCCTTTTCTCCAGCATTATCGCAGCAGTTCCATGGCTGCGCGGCGCTGGAGGGGTCTCCCCTCTGGGAATCTCTCTGATTGTCCCAACGGCTCCCGCTGGATCATGGATGTGTTCCATGAGTGTGCCCAGGACAGCCGGGATGTCGCCAGCATCGTCCTGGGGCTGGGCTCCATCGGCTGCTTCATCGCCGCCGCCTTCCCGTGAGTACCGCTCCCAAATCCCTGAGTACTGCTCCCGAATTTATGGGGACCGCTCCCAAATCCCTGAGTACTGCTCCCGAATTTATGGGGACCGCTCCCAAATCCCTGGGTATGGCTCCCAAATTCCAGAGTACCGCTCCCAAATCCCTGAGTACCACTCCCGAATTTCTGGGGACCGCTGCCGGATCCCCGGGAACCGCTCTCAAATCCCTGGGTATGGCTCCCAAATTCCAGAGTACCGCTCCCGAATCCCCGAGTATCGCCCCCTCATCCCGGGCAGCCCTTCCCGGGGGATGGCAGACACCCTCTGGCAAGCACGAGGTGTTAGAATCATTGAATCCCCGCGGCRCAAGCAGCGAGGGCTCGGCGGATCTCGGCAGGGTGAGGGGAGCAGCCCGGCAGCGCAGCCCCAGAGCCCGGCGGTGGCCGCGGTGTTGTTGCTGGGCTCGCCAGCCGGAATGTCCCRCGTCAGGCACGTGCAGGGCCGGCAGGACAGGTCACACTGCAGAAGGAATGTCCCCAGGAGCCCTGGGGTGCTTGGAAGTGCTGACACAGGGGTGGCAGAGAGGCACATGAGGAGTCACGGTTCTTTCGCAACCACAGGGGAGGATCCTGCAGCTGGGATCATCCTCCCCTCCCTGGGATCATCCTCCTGCTCCTCCCACAGGGCTCTCGGTGAGCTCCGGTGGGGCTCGGGAGTTCTCCCTGGGGCCAGGGGAGCGCGTGGTCTTGCTTTTCCTCCCGTGACTGCTTTGGGATCCACAGAATCCTGGGGATGGCTCCCAGGCAGTGCTGAAGGCGCTGAGGTGATGTTTGTTCCCCTGCCCAATGCCCTGCAGGCAGTTCTACCAGGCCTGCAGAACGGGCATCATGGACCAGGCTCTCTCCATCTATTTCCTGCTGGGATGGCTGGGCGGAGACCTCCTCAACCTCATCGGCTCCTTCCTGGCTGATCAGCTGCCCCTGCAGGTACCGGGGCYGGCTCTCCAACAGCCCAGCTCCAGGGAGGAGGGAGGGGCTGGCAGCTGCTGTATCCAGAGCGGACCCAAACTGCCGGGGATGCTCCCTCTTTGCCCCCTAGAAATGCTCCCCTCTCCCATTCTGGCCTTGCTCCCTTTTCCCCTCTGGATGTGGTCCATTCTCTCTCAGGGATGCTCCCTCCTTCCTCCCTGGGGATATGCTCCCTTTTACCCCGGTGGGGATGCTCCGTTTTTCCTCCCTGGGGGTGCTCCTTCCTTCTTCCCTGAGGATGCTCCCTCCTTCCTCCCCGGGGTTGCTCCCTCCTTCCTCCCTGGGGATGCTCCCTTTTTCCCCGGCGGGGATGCTCCCTTTTTCCTCCCTGGGGTTGCTCTCTCCTTCCTCCCTGGGGATGCTCCCTTTTTCCTCCCCGGGGTTGCTCCATTTTCCTCCCTGGGGATGCTCCCTCCTCTCTCCCCGGGGTTGCTCCCTCCTTCCTCCCTGGGGACGCTCCTTTTCCCCCTCTTGGTGTTTTCCCTTCTCTCCCAGGGACGCTCCCCTCTCCACCCCCGGGTTCCTCCTTTCCCTCCCTCTGGGGCCGTTCCCTTCTCCCCCCCAGGACGCTGCCCTGTCCCCCAGGGACCCCGGGAGCGCAGGGAGCAGCCCTGTGGGAGCCCCCCAGGTCCCCGTGGGTGTCCCCAGCACGTCCCCTCCCYGCAGGTGTACACGGCCATTTACTACGTGCTGGCAGACCTGGCCATGCTGTCCCTCTACTGCTACTACCGGGTGAAGAACGGGGGCAGAGCCTGTGAGTTGGGGCACGGGGGGCTCTGCTCCCTGGGCACTGGGAGCAGAGAGGGGGGGACTCCAGGGCACTCTGGGAGCCCAGGAGATTCCAGGCACAGTCAGTAGATGATGCCTCTTGTTGCTTGCTGGGTTGGTGGTTTGGTTTTTGTTTTTTTCCCTTGATTTGAGCCCCTAGGAGAGCCAAAGCCAACAAACAGCTACAGGCTGGGCCTGGGGCCTCTGCAGACCCTGCAACCCCCACTTCCCCACAGTGTCCAGGCTGAAAACAAACCCCCCATGAGCCTCAGGGGGCACAGAAACAAATAAATCCCCCCCAGTTACGTGGAGACTCCACCTCAGAGCTGGGAATCACAGAACTCCTGACTCGGGCAGTGCTGGAAGGACAGGGGAAGTTTTCCCACTGTTTCAGGGTCAGTGCTCCAGCCTTGACAGGGAAGTAAGTTCCTGTCTGTTCAACTGGAGTGAAAAGGGAACCTGAGCAGTTCTTGCAGGGTTTAAACAGACAGAGAAAACAGAAAATCCCCTTTCCAGCACTGCTGAACCCCAAACAGGCTCCTTGGGACTGGGGTGATTATTTAACTTAGAAAAGACATTTAAAGTTATTAGCCAGTTAGTATTTGACCCATCAGATCCATGGTTTTGTGAAGCTGGAGAGCTTGCTGACTGAATATAATCACTAAAAATTACTGAAAAATAGGAAATTACTACTAACAAATAAGCCACAGCAGGGCTTGCTCTGGCAGGGATTTGAGAGTGACTTAAGACAGAGAAATCCTCTAGTGAGGATGATTCTATAGAGCCCTAAACCCAAAGAAACCGAGATAGGAGCAGTTTCCTCCCTGATAAGGCACAAATTGGGCACGTCGCTGGCAGATAAATCACACCAGCACCCACAGCAGCCACTGCCCCATCCCCTGGTGAGATAAGGGACAGGGCAGAGGTTGCTCAGTCCCTTGGTGAGATAAGGCAGAGCTTGGAGGTTTCTTCACCCCAGAGGCTCCTGGCAGCCCCGGGGCTGTTGGGGTTGCTGGGCTCTCCCTGATCAGGCTCTGTTTGCTCTCTGCAGTCCCTGCTCCCATCAATGCAGCCTTTGTGTTCCTCTCCGTGGGGTCCCTGTCCAGCCTCTCCCTCCTGGGCAGTGCCAGCACTGAGGCTCCAGGGGCTTTCAAGGGGAGGTCTCTGCTGTCAGCTCCTGGGGATGAGCTTGGACCAAAGGTGAGCCAGTTCCTAAATCTGGGAGATGGGAGAGAGGTCTGGGTGGGGATGCCCTGCTGGATGCTGTGATCCCAA
The DNA here is from genome assembly GCA_014549065.1 of Cardinalis cardinalis. Lineage (NCBI taxonomy): Eukaryota > Metazoa > Chordata > Aves > Passeriformes > Cardinalidae > Cardinalis > Cardinalis cardinalis. The sequence continues at coordinate 337,118 of JACDOX010000359.1, read as the reverse complement.
AAAACCACCCTGGACCCCACCATGTGTTTTGGGGTTAGGGGCTGTTCCTATTTTAGGGCCAGATTGTTCTCCAGGAGACTGTTGGAGTCTAGGAAGATGGCACTTTTCCAAAGATTCCTCCAAAATTCAGGAACAGTTTGCTGCAGGATTTCAGACATTTCAGGGCATTTTCACTTCAAACTTCAAACACTTCTATGGGCCTGCTCAAGAGTCAGCAAACCTCACATTTCCCACATCTCTGTTTGCAAACAGACTTTATCTCGGGTAGCTGCATAGAATGGACAAAAAAATGTGGTTCCTGTGTTCAGGAAATTTGTAATACTTCTCCCCTTTAATTCTTTTTCTAATTATCCACATTTATATATATGACTAAAAATCAAACAAGCAGGAAAGTGCAGCAAGGTAACTCAGTTGGCTGAAACTGAAAGTAGGTTTGCAGGATAGTTTTGCTCTGGCAATAGAAAAGGATCTCTCTGAGCAAAGCAAATAAACCCAATTYCCGTTATAACAGACTGCACTGGATGTTTTCCTGTGGCAAGGTGAAATGTTAATTACCAGTTGTAATTACCAGCGGCTGTCGGAGGAGGGGAGCGGGGCACACGCGGGGTGGGTGTGGCCGTGCTGGGGCTCTGAGCCCTGGGGCTGGCCCTGTCCCCGCCCCTGCCTTGCAGCCTTTCTCCAGGACGGAAATCATCGGCTTTGCCATCGGCTCCGTCTCCTCCGTGCTCTACCTGTGCTCCCGAGTGCCCCAGATCTGCACCAACGTGAGTGCCCAGCCTGGGCTCCTCGCCTGTCACTCCCAGGGGGCTGGGGACTCTCCTCTCTCCCGGGGGTTCTCCTTTCTCCCGGGGGTTCTCCCTTTTCCTCTCTGCTCGGAGGTCCCAGGCTCCATCTCTGATCATTCCATAAGGGACTACTTCACTACTTCTCTGTATTTATTTTTCTCCCCTCCCTTTAACCTACCAATATTTTGAGGGTGGGGCTTTCATTTTGTCTAAYTTACAAGCCAAAGGGAAGCTGAAAGACTCTCAGCACTGTCACCACTTCTCTTTTTTACTGCTTGGGGTGAGCATGATTAATGGCATGATTAATAGTTGTAGAGAGATTTAGGAGAGCTGCACTCAAGCTCCTCTCCTCTCCCTCTTTTCCCAGTACAAGAGGAAATCCACCAGTGGGGTCTCCTACTCTCTCTTTGCCCTGGTGATGCTGGGGAATTCCCTGTATGGCCTCAGTGTGCTCCTGAAGAACCCAGAGCCAGGCCAGGGCCAAGGTGACTACATCCTGCACCACCTGCCCTGGCTGGTGGGCAGCCTGGGCGTGCTGGCCCTGGACGTGGCTGTATCCTTTCCCCTGGGCTGGATCCATCCTGCCAGGGCCTGGCAGGGAGTGGGACGGGCAGGGCTGGGCAGGAGGGTGGGTGCTGCTGCTCCCTGGCAGATCTGTGCTGCTGCTCTGGCTGGGAAATGCTCAGCCCCTGCTTTGCTCCCTGTCCTGCTCCCACCTCTCCTGGCACAGTCTCGGGGTGCTGAGCCCCAGAGCATCCCCAGCTCCCCCTGTGAGTGTGCAGAGCCTTGACCTCTCCCCAGATCTCCTTCCAGTTCCTGGCCTACAGGAAAGGACGGCCTGGCACCTTCGAGGAGAGGGGTGCTCTCCTGGGGGAGCCAGATGAGAGCCCAGAGAGCTGACAGAGGGACCTGCCCTGCAGGGAGAGGAGGAGGAGGATGCACATGAGGAAGGCACATGCCTTAGGGCTGGCCAGAGCAGCCCCTCCATCCTGGTGGCTCCTGGCAGAAGAGGCCCTGAGCCCGTGGGTGACACGTTGTGCTGCCAAGGCAGTGGCAGAGGATGCTGCTGGGACACCTGGTGCCTCTTTGATACCAATGATGCTTTCAGGATAAAAGGGAATCTTTGGATACCTCAGCTGCTCTTCGCTGCTCCAGTGCCCCACAGCTGAGCACGGTCACTGCTGCGTCTGCCAGGAACTGGAACTTCTTTGGTGCTGAAAAACGTGGGGAGGGGACAGGGAGACTGACCTGCCACAGACACAACCCTGTGACCTCCCAGCTGCCCCCTCAGCTCCTTCTGGAAGACACTCAGGGCTGGATCCAGTGGGGAAGGAGCAGCAGAACCAAAGTGTTCAGTCCACACCTGGTTTAATTAGCCCGGCTCGCCCATCTATAAAACACATCTTTCCCCATCTGCCTCCCTTGGTTTCATTTTGCTGCTTTACTTGGCAGCTCCTGCCTCTTTCCCAATGAGTCTTACAGTCCCATTCTCTGACTTCTCACTTTTTGCCTCACCCATGTTTTAATTGCATGGATTGCTTGGGGAAGTTGCTCCATTGCTGTTCCCCAGTGGAAGAGCAGAGCTGCTCACTCTGGTTTTCAGTTCCTGCTCTCTATCCTTGATTAATTTATCCTCAACCTGACAAATTTATCCTCAGTCTGATTAATTTAGCCTCAGTCTGGTGATTTTATCTTCTTTAACCTGTTGAGTTTATCCCTGGCACTGATGAGTTTATCTGCAACACTGATGAGTTTATCCCTTCTGGGAGCCCTGAACTCAGCACAKTGCTCCTCGAGCAGGGAAGGCCAGGAACAGGGCTGGGCTGGGAGAAGCTGTGTCCCCAGCAGGAGAGAGTGGAGGTGTGGCCAGGCTCCTTCCCATGGGCTGAGCTTTTCCTGCTGGGGATGAGCAGCTCAGTCTCCCTTGGAAAATGAGGAAAACCAACCAAAGCTTGGAGACCCTTCAGGAAAACGATCACAGCTTTCCTTTTCCTGCAGTTCCTATCATCTCTTCCTTTTGCTTCCCTTTCCCCTCTCCCTCCCTTCCCGATACCCAGCATTGTGGCCCTTTGGCTTTAGCCCCATTATCATTAGTTTGTGATTCCTCAGCCAGTCTGTGACATTTGTCCTTCCCAAGGAAGTTATTCTGCTTTGTCCTCACATTGAGGACACCAATCCATGGATCTCGCATTAAATGGGATTTCAGCTGCTCAGTGCCCACCAAGCTGCAGCTGCAGGTTCATGGGACCACAAGCTGGGCCAGTTCTTGGGACTGACCCAGCTGTCTTCAGAAAGGAAATGTATTTTTCAGTCTCTCTGAGCCCTTTGAAACAGAAGCAGTGAGTTTTTACTGGGTTAATTCACAATTCTGCCCCTCCAGATTCACAGGCAAGGGGGCTGCTCACCTCATCCTGAAGCAGCAGCATTTCCTGTCCTGTAGAGCAATTCATATCCTGTTTTAATCCAAAGCATGAGCAAATCCCTCATCTCTGCCACTCACAACACTGAATAATCCTCATATACTGGCTTTTACTAAACCTGGACAAAGAACCTCTGCCATAAGGAGGAAAGTGTGTGTGTGTATATGTATATATATATATATATATATATATATATAAATGTATCACACAGTCTGTCCCCACAGGTGCACCTGAAGCAGGGTTAGGTGCAGAGCTGATTTACTCTGACTTTCCTTGGGCTGGGCAGGACGGAGCAAGGCCAGCAGCTGCACCCAGAGCTCACACCCCACAGCCAGCCCAGGGTGGCTGAATTCCTGGGGCTGTCCCAGAGGTTCCCATCCCTGCCRGTCACTGCTGCAGCCCTGGCCCCGTGGTCAGGATTTTGCAGAGGCAAATGTTAAAGCAGAAAAGGCTGAGCAGGAACAACCCCTGCTGAGGGAGAGGGTAACTGAGACCCTCAGCAGGAGTCTCCCCCTCCCAGGCTCCAGAGCTCRCACAAACATCTCCAGCTTCAGGAAAGGTTTGTGTTGGGCCAGAACTGACAAATCCCAGAGTGTTCCCCGGGGGTCCCAGCCTTTCCCACCCCGTGTCCCACAGGAGCTCCTGCAGGCTCTGGGGGAACTCTGGCCACACGCAGGAGGCTGGGTGGGACACAGGTCAYGGTCCAAAAGCAAACTGCAGCACATTAATTAATCCCTGTCAATGCCAACAGCCCCCACTGGCAGAGGGGCACACAGGGCAGTTCCCAGGGGCAGGAAGAGCCCAGCAGATCTTTCTGTGCTTCCCCAGGATTAGGTTTGGTACAACCACAGCCTGCAGCAGGCAGGGGAGCCAAAGCTGTGCCAGGTCCCTCTGCCCACCAAGGGCTCAGGAGGGGACGCTGGGGGAGGTCACAGGGACCAGGGAGGAGCTTTTGGGTCAGCAGGGATGGGAGGGAGGAAGCCCCCACCCCAGCACAGGAGCCCCCAGGCTGCTTCCAGCAGAGCCAGCACAGCTGCCAGACCCTTCTCCCCTGGACACACCTGCACATGCCTGTGCTGGATGCCTGGAGCATCAATCCCAGCACCTTGGAAGGGCAGCAGAGTGAGTAACCCAGGGCCAAAGAGCAGAGGGACATCACAGCCCCTTCCAGACAAACACTTCTGGAGTGGGACAAAAAACAAACCCCAAGTAACCCTGCAAAGAAGGAAAGAGAAACAAAGAGGACACGACCACACAAACATCTTCCTGGGATTTTTTTTTTGTTGTTTTTATTGTTTTAGTCTTTTTTTTTCCTTTTCTTTTTTTCCATTTTTTAGTATGGAGGCTCAAGTATCAGATGTAGATTCAATTTAAGCTTTACAAAAAAAACAAAAAATCAAAACAAAAACCCCTTTTGCATTCCATAAAAATTGACAGAAAAGCGCCTTGGAACCAGGCTATAGAAGAGCAGAACTTTCAGCAGGTCTCGAAATCACCATCTCCTGCACATCTGGGTTACTCAGTATTGTACAACCCCCAGGAACACCCTCTCTTCCCTCCCTCCCTCCAGCCAGCCCCTGTGCCCAGCCCCCAAACATACGTGGAATAGATTATTTTTCTTTTTTTTTTTKTTTTTCCAGTTCTTCCTCTTTCACACACCACAGTATTTAATAAATTTTTGTTTTACATTTTTTACACCAATGTAACAAAAGGCAGGAGGGGTGAGGGAGGAAAAGACAAACAATGATCTGTGGTGATGCATATAAATGGGGGAGGGTGGGAAAGGGGGGAGGAGAAAAAAAAATAATACATGGACTTCAACAGGAACATAGCCTAAGGTCTCAATAGTAAAATGTGGTGCAAAGTAGGCCTCAGAGACTGAAAAAGTTTGTACAGCTTTATTCATGGGGAGAGGATGGCGCTGCATGGAGAGTATTGGATGCAAATCGTGACGTGACCAACAGAAAAGGGCGGGGATGATTCTCTAGGAAAGGAATCTAACGAGTGCATGGCATGGCTGGTTAGCACTGACAGGACTTTTAACTTTGCTGCTTCCTCTTCAAAGCCTCCACCAGGTCGTTTTTAAGAGCTTCTTGTTTTGATTTGTCTGCAAAAGTCTGCACAGACCTGTGGGGAAGAAGGAAAGGGGGGTCAGAGGCAGGGCAGGGCAGGGAAGGGCTGGGAGCAGTCCTGGGAGTCAGGAGGAAGGAAAGGAGAAGCCCCTGAGCCCAGGCTCAGCTCTGCCTGCTGGAGCCCGGGAAGCAGAAGTGAAGTGACCACTCAGTGAGAACACAAAGGCAAACTSACTCTGGCAAGGAAGGCACCAAAGGCTTCCCCAGCAGCTCCGCTCAGCCCCGGCTGCCGCAGGGAGAGTCCCAAGGTTTCTGTTACAGACTGCAGAGCCCAGCATCCCACAGCCAGGGGGGTTATAGCTCCAGCCCCTGCTCCTGCTGCCCCCAGGTCCAGAGAAAACCCAGCCCCACCCAGAGAAGGGCTGGGCTGGGGAGCTCTGACCCTCCTGTTCACCCAGGGTCACCCCAAACCCCCACCAGCCTCTGCACCACTGGGAAATGGCAGCTGGAGGTTCTGCTCTCAAATCTGCCTTTTTTTGTACCTTCCCTAAGGAATGAGTGATCAAAGCAGCTGAAGATGAACAGAGACACTGTCACAAGGTTAGTGCAGGGCTTGCCTTTGCCTAGAAAGGAAAAGCTCCACCTTTCAGGAATCGCCTGGGATCGCTGCCCTGGGAGATGCCTGTGGAGGAACCTCTGATTTCACTAAGACAATAAGAATTTCCACTTTTAAAAAGGCCCCTCTTAAATGAATTGATAGAATGGGTTCTATCCAGGACCAAACTCTTCCAGAGTGGCTACCACAGAGAAGTGGTAGGATCCAGCTGGGCAGAATTTCTCCCCACCTAAACCACATTTCACAGCCTTTACAGCACCTGGGAGAGGGGAAGATTTCCCTGCCCATGGCAGGGGATTGGAACTGGATGAGCTTTAAGGGCCCTTCCAACCCAAACCAGTCTGGGATTCTGTGATTCAGAGCAACCTCATTTTCCCTGGTTGCTGTCTCCTGTAAACAAGGCTGCTCTTTGTGGTGGTGATTTTCCAACCATTTTTGTAACAGTATTTCCATTCTCTTGTCTCTGGAGACTTCTGCTGCTTTAATAAAAACATATACATTTATATTTGCATTTGTCACAGGCTGAAGAAGTGGTTCTTGGCCACTATCAACAAATAGTGAGTTTCCCCCTTCATCAGCTGAATGTGTTTGAAAGAACATCTGTAACTGGTTAGGAAYGGGAGTGGAAGGTTAAGGAGGCTCAGGGTTAGTCACTGCCCTGACACCCAGAGCTCCAGAGCAAGGAGCACAGCACCAGGTCCCTCTGGAGGCCGTGCAGAGCACGAGCAGGGGAGGCTGCACTGTCTGAGGGAGCCTGAGCAGGACTGAGGCTCAAGCTCCAAGGAAGCTCAGACTCCACCAGGCTCACGGGGAAGGTGTGTGGGTGAGCACACCTTTACTCTGAAGTCATGGCAAGAACCAGAATCTTTTTTTTCCAAAACTGTGATGCTCCCAGGATTTCATTCTGCAGGGAGCACACTGGGATTACAGGGAATTTCTTCATGGAAGTGGAGTACCACAGGTGTAAAGAATTGCTGGTGCCCGTGGACAGAGTCCTGGGAATGCTGGATGGAATCAGCCCAATCCCACAGCACTCCACGTGCTCCTTTCCTGCTCCCAAGCCAGAGTGCAAAGTGGAAATCCTGCCCCAGTTCCGAGCGTGAGGATTCCATGAGGGAGGAGAAAACACTGAAAACAAGAACCCAGCACTGAGGCAGCCCCAGGAGGCTGGGCTGGCTCTCCCTGTGGGATTAGGGGTTAGTTCTTCCCGTTACCATGCAGGGGCTGGGCTGGTGAGTCCTGGTTTAGTGCTGGCTCACACCTCACAGGCAGCAGGGGTACCTGGATTGGTTTAGTTATCAGGCTGGATGTAGATCTGGCGCTGGGTCAGCACTTGAGAAAGTTCCCTCTGCAACTGCTTATACTTTTGGTTGTCAGGAATAGCATCGATAGATCTACAGAGAGCAGTGGGAAACCAGGGAGCAAACAGGGAAAAGAACAGTCAGAAGAACTTGGTAACACAGAGCTGGGGCCTGGGAACCTCCAGGGAGGAGAAGGGGACACACAGGAGAGAAGGAGCAGGGACAGGCTGGAGGGGCTCTGGGTGGCTCCATCACAGGCTGCACACAGGGCCAGGGCTCTGAGGGATGGGGAGACAGCAGAGATCAACCACAGCAGCTCAAGGCAACATTCACAAGAGAAAAGCTCCATTACAGATTCCCTCTGATGTAATTAAAGCTTCCTGGCTAAACCCTGCTCAGCACAAARGAAACTGAGGCTGGTCTGACCTGGGCTTGGGGCAGAACCCAGAACCCCTCCCACAGGTCCTGCTGCTCCCTCTGCCCATACAGCAGCACCAATATTGAATTAACACCATTTTTCTCTCTTCTTCCACATCTCAGTGTGTGAGGGAAGAGCAGAGCATTTAGTTGTGCCCTTTGGTTAATCTACATTACCACRCTGTGCTGGGAGGTCTCTCTGTACTTTAAAATGAAGTGATTTGGCATCACAGTGATTTCCTCTGTGAGCATTAGAATTACCAGCTTGGGATTTCCATGTCCAATTCCTGTCCAGGAACGAGCAGGGGCTGAACAGCACAGCACAGTTTCCCCACAGAAAGGCACAGGGAATTTAATCTCTTCTCATACASTGTATTTTGACCAGTGGTGTTGAGAGAAAGACAGAATTTAAAACAAAGTCTAAATACCACAAACCACTCGTGTCATGACTTAATTCTAGGAATATTTTTAAGGACAGTAGAAAGAGAAGATAGAATTTAAGGACTGTGAAGAATAAAACTTATGAAAAATAATCCAAAAATACAAGTGTTAGTTGGGCTGTTGGGCTCCTGCTGAGGAAACAAAGGGTTAAAACATTGATTCAGATTTCCATAAGCCAAAGAGTTCCCTGAACTCCACACAACAAGAATTGTCCCACAGCACAGGGAGGRGAAAACCAAGCAGCTCAAGGCTGGGGTGGCACTGCAGGGATGCAAAGGGTCCCCCAGCCACTGCAGGTCCCTTACCTCAGCCCATTCACGATGTCCTTTGTCTTTCCAAAATAAATCTCATTCAGTGTACTTCTGATTTTGTTTTCCATGTCCTGGAAAAGAAAAGTAGCACAGCAGCTCTTGAGTGCCCTGAGCTGTCTGCAGGGCTGCTGCAGCACCAGGGCCTGTCTGAGCACAGCCCCTGAGCACTGGCAGCACTCAGAGGCCACAGAGCCCTGCCCAGCCCCTGCTCCCATCCCAGCACCGGGGCT
>JACDOX010000359.1:308272-328040 GCA_014549065.1 Cardinalis cardinalis | reverse complement strand
ATATAATATAATATAATATAATATAATATAATATAATATAATATAATATAATATAATATAATATAATATAATATAATATAATATAATATAATATATCAGCCTTCTAAGAACATGGAGTCAGATTTCTCAATTCCTCCTTGGTCCAGGGGACCCAGCAAACCCCCAGGGCTTTGTTCCTGCTCTCCCCCACCAGCCCATCTTCCCAGCCATGGGAGCTCTGTGCACCACGAGAGGGCAGCTTCTCTCCAGCTCTGCACAGAGGGAAATGCACCAGCCCGACCTTCCCGTGCTGCTCCAGGAGCCCAGCCAGTCCTTCAGGATAACCCAGAGCTCTGTGCTCAGGGGTGACTCTGAATCCTTGATTTCCTCTTTACAGCTGCACGACAGAGCTCTGAGAGAGATCTTGTAACAAAGCAGCTTTTTTTTCACTGCTTTCACTCAAGCAAACAACTTTAGAAAGGGACCAAAAAAGAAGCAGCTGCCTTTCTTTAATTTCCCAGTTCCCTAAAAATGCATCAGAGTTGAGAATTTCCTCCTTTCTCGGCCCTAACAATGAAGGAAATCTGGAACACCCTCAGTCAGGACAGTGCAGTGAAACAGCAAAGTGGTGCTGCACCTTCTGAGCAGCTCCACTCCTCGTGCTGAGCTTCCAGGGCTGGGAATTGCCACAAAACCCAACAGCAAACCCAGTTCCAGGGGGTTTCATAAGCACTTGACACACCCTGAACTTTSAGTCCAAGGGACAGTGCTGTAGCAACCTCACTCGAAATAATTCTCCCCAGAAGTGGCTGCAAAAGCAAATCTGAGGGCAGGAAGTTGTTCACTGGTGCTCAGGAAGGGAACACCCGTTTTCCAGAAGTCACTGCAGTGCTGAGCAGGAGACAAGGGGCAGAGGGTGGCTTTGTACCACAGACAGCTGGGAGGGATGGAAGGAGCAGCACTGAGCCCCCACACGCCCAGCCACAACAGGAACCAGTGAGTTATTTGTGAAGAAAAAGGCCACAGCACTCTGAGGAGTGGGAGCAGCTGTGGGCAGCAGCAGCTGCACTCACCTCTACCAAGCGGCCGATGTTGGCTATGTGCGGGGAGGAGTCGCTCACGGTCTCATCCTTCTCCATCTGCAGAGGAAAGCACAGATCCATCCACCACAGGCAACTGGGGCAGGGCAGGGCTGCCAGAGGGGGAGTCGCCAACTCCCCCATGTGCAAACACAGCAGAAGGTGCTGAGAAACCCCCAGCAGCCACCACAGGCACAGGCTGGCAGGGGAGATGTGGGGAATAAAAAGGCAGGAATGGAAAGAGCCCCTGCTGCAGACAGGCCCCACAAGAGCCACTCCCTCCCACCACAGACCAGCCAAGCGTCCTGTGCAGGAGAAATTCAGAGCTGGAGCAACTCAGGAGTGCAGAGACAGCACAGCCCCAGTGCAGGAGCTGGACAGGGCACAGCAGAGATCATCCAGCCCTGCAGAAGAACTGGGAGCTGCAGCTGCAGCACTCCCTTGATTCCATCTGGCTGTGCCTGATGGAGCACCCAGCCCTGCCCTGCCATGGCCTGTGTGCTGTGGAGGTGCCAGTTGTGGGTTCCTCTGGCTCTGGACTGAAGGCACTTGAGACAGTAATTCATGTTCACACTCAGGGGTTTATTATTTCTTATCAGTAAAACAGTCTCACTGCTGTGAGCTCAGCAGCTTTTCATTAGAAGGCACAAAATGGCAACAATCTCTTGGTACAAGGGCTTTTAAGACTAAGCTGTCCAATTAAGAGCTGATACCTGGATTATTTCCCCTTTTAACCCAATAACTGATCCCAAAGAGCCCCCAGTGCAGACTTTTCTGCCCAATTACAAAATGCCCCCCAAACCCATGAAGAAGCATGAAGAAGAAACCCAGGACAGCACCCTGTGCCCTGCATCTTGCTCCCATCCACAACATACTAAAAAYCCCMAAMCCTMAATKTCTCACCAAGTGATCCACCTGCACTGCTCTCTRTAATCTRTTTCACACTTTTGTGGATTCCAGTCTGTCTTGCAGTCTGGGAAACTTTCTCCATGAATGAGGGTCARAGTCAGWGCTGCCCTGGGGGTCAGGACACCCCAGAGCAGACACAGAAATATTCCTGTGCTYTGGGTTTGCACAGTGTGCTCAGCAGAGTCCATCCTGCCCAGCTCCTGAGGTGTAACCATGGCCAGGACACAGCCAAGTGCTGAACTGTGAACATCAGGAACCTCAGCAGGATTTGCTGAGACAGCAAGAAAACAAAACTGGGAGACAAATGCAGTGGGAAGAACAGTCTTCAAAGGGTTTCACTAATCCCCCTGAATTCTCTCATCCATCTGCTCCTATCCCTCCCTCAGGGCAGAGTTAAAAAATCTGGGCCAGCCACAGGTTTCTTCTAATAAGCCAAGGCTGGAACAGGCTTGGGAAGCGTGTAATTTAGCTGGACCCCCGAAGGCAAGAGATAACCTGGGAGAGGGGGAGAAAGAGCAGCAGGACGTCTCATTTTGCCTTCAGACTGTTTCCATGGAATGGAGACACTGCCTGGAGACGGGGTCCAGCTGCAGTGCAGGGACAATGCAGACCTGACCCACACCAACACATGCACACACCACGGGGAGCTGGGAACCACCAGCAAACTGCCCCAACCTGGGGCAGCTGGGAGCTGAGAGGGGCAGGTACTGCCACAGCTCCCTGCTTGCCTCCTCCACACCTGGACAGGCCCAGCTCTGGTTAAGAAGCAGAATCTGAAAATAGACTTTTTTTTTTTAATAAAAAACCCCTGCATATTATTACATCTCCATAAAAACTGCTGCCAGAAGGAAAACATTTTTATGTGCTCTGGGAGGCCAGATGTTACTAGAGGCTGTTTAATGGAGTGCAGAGTCAGGATCAGCCATGTCCTACAAACAGTTGGGTTTTGTTGAGTTGTTGGGGTTTTTAAAGGTTCCTTCCTGTGGCTGGCACTGCTCAGGCTCAGGCAGCAGCAGCACTTCTGCTGCTTAAATAAGGCTGGGTTTGCTCTGAGGGGAAATTCCCTCTACAGGCTGAGCTCAGGAGCAGCTCATCCTCCCTGTGGCACGGCCCACTGCCTGCTGGGCTCAGCCAAACCAGGGGGAACCCAGGGGGAACCCAGGCTGAGCCCAGGCTGAGCCCAGTCCCAGTCCCAGCTCAGACCCAAGCCCAGTCCCAGCCCAGTCCCAGCTCACTCCCAGTCCCAGCCCAGTCCCAGCCCAGTCCCAGCCCATTTCCAGACCAGTCCCAGTTCTGTCCTAGCCCAGTCCCAGCTCACTCCCAGCCCAGCCCCAGGCCCTGGCTCCCCTCCTGGTTCCCCCAGCCATCTGCTCCAGGCTGACTCACAGGGACACTCACTAATCTCACTCCTCTGGGCCATCTCCAGGGCTCCCTGCTCACTTGGGATGTCTCCTGCACGGAATAAAGCAGCTGCCTGGGCTTTCTCTAAACATTATTTGGAGGAATAATATAAAGATGGACATTTAAGCTGGATAAACACTTTGTTTCATCGTGGAAGTTACTGAAAATACCAGCAAAGGTAGAAGGGAATTCATCCTCCATTTTGCTCTGAAAAGCCAACAACACCCACAGCTGCTCTGGCCACGGAGCAGAGTGAAAATCCCTTTAATGAAACACAAACAGCAATGTGTGCCAAGGGCTCCCAAAGCCACAGGCAGGCTGAAGGCTCCAGGTGGAAAATATGTGGAATTATTTGGATATCAGCAAGGCAAAATGAGGCCAGCCCCTCCAGCCCTTATTTCAAACTACAAGCAGTGAGGGGAGGTTGTGATCTCTGCAGGGCTGGCAGCTCTGCAGCAATCAGCTGAGGACTGAGCCCACCCCTGCACAGAGATTTGCTCTCACCACTGTAACCAAAGCTCCCATTCCCTTTGTCCAACTGTCCAGGCAAAACCATGGGCAAACCTGGGCWTGCTGCACAACCTTCACCTGCCTGCACTCCTCTGCTCCCTTCTTCTCACCTCTTACAGAACTGAACCTCTGTGAGATCCACAGGCACCTCAAAGCCCATCCAGGGCCACCCCTGCCATGGCAGGGACACCTTCCCCTGCCCCAGGTGGCTCTGAGCCCTGCCTGGGACCTTGCCAGGGATCCAGGGGCAGCCTGAGAGCTGCCAGGGCCTGCCCACCCTCATGATGGAGAAGTGAGGCAGAAATAATTCCCTGGACAAGCCCTGGCAGCACATCCCTGCTGCCCTGGCACGACAGAGACTCCAGGGCACTGAAACTGCTGAGGGGGAGCTCAAGGATCACAAGAAGATCCCACTGGTGGAAAAACAAAGTTACAACATCTGGAAGTCGGTGGGATGGGCTTTTCCATGAGAGCTGCCCTTGATGGAAATGGATGAGTCTCCTGATTGCTGAGCACAGGGATTTCCCTGGATGATAAATGGAGAATGGCTCTGCTGGGGTTTCACTGAGCAGCAGCAGATGCCAGGGCAGCTCTTCCTGCAGGCAGGGATTGCTCTGTCTGCACAGTCCAGCCTTCATCCAGCTCTGCAAAACCTTCTGCCCTCGCTAGAGAGTGTTCCAAGATCAAAAATCAACCACTGTGCTCCTTTCATCCCACATCTCAGGAATCAGCCTCCTCACCCTCATCCTCAGGAATGGATTATTTCARTTCCTCTACTGAGTTCCCTGTGACTTCACATCCTCCCCTTCCCAGCTCTCCCCATGGAAAGGAACTCTAGGACAGAGCCAGGTTCCTGCTCAGCACAGTCCCCCCCGGCTCCCCCTGGCCCAGGGCACTCACCCAGGGCCTGTGCAGGGACGCCTCGGGGAGGCTCCTGCTCCTGCTCCTGCTCCTGCTCCTGCCAGGAGGGGCTGCAGAGCCCCTCAGCAAAGTGCAGGGCTGCCTGCCTGCCAGGAGAGGGGAGCCCTTCCCATCCCCTCTGCACCAAGGCAAACAGGATCCCAGCTGCTCTGCCCTCCAACAAAGCACAGCCCAACGAAAGCCCCGAGCGCGAGCGGCTCCGAGGGGCACACAGGGCCAGGAGCCCCAGAGCTGCCAGGAACAACATCTGCCAAACATCTGGCCTCAATCAGCACGGCTGGGAGGTACCTGCAGGCCCCAGAGAAGGTGCAAGGTAATTGAAAAGCTGCTGGCACGTTTCCTTTCCCTGCTAGCCCTGCTCCCTGCGTCCTCTCTGGCAGTGTTCACGTAGAACATTTATTCCCAAAAAYTCCAGCCAAACCCCCTGGGCAAAGGAGAGGCTCTGCCACACGGAGGCACTCTGCAGCCAGCACCTCATGAGCTTCCAGGCACCTCAGCTTCAACTGTCCCAAAGTCTTCAGGGCAGAATTAATCCAGGGATCCTGTGCCTGGAGCTGGCTAAGAACTGATCTCACTCCCTCCAGGTAAATTAACCCCTTCACATACGTCAAGCAATTCTGCACACAGGTAAACTGTCCAAAGCAGTGGATGGGACAGCACACAGGGGYTTGTGCTGCACCTCCTGTGTGTGTATAAAAACCCATTGCTCTGCTGGATCAGGACAGAATCTGAAATTCTGTAATTGAACTGATACAGCAAAAGCCTGAAATTCCAAAATGGGCCAGGTCAAGTAAATTAAAATTACACCAAGGGGAGCTTTCAGCTTCCCAAAACAGGCTGAATCCTCTATGTCTCCCCCTTTCCTTACTCTGTCCACTCACAAATGTAAAATGTTTGTTTCTTCCTAGAAACAGAGACAACTCTTATTGCAGCAGACAAAGAACTGCACTGGGGAAATCAAGGAAAAGTTGTCAAGGCACTGGAAGAGAGATGTCAACTCCCAGTGTATAAAATAAAACAGACACAGGCCAGGGATGTGACCTCTGAGCAGAATCTACCCAGGAGGGACCAGCACGTGGCCCCAGGGCAGCTGCAGGAACACTCCAAGAGAACCCCTGGAATGGTTTGGGTTGGAAGGATCAGAGCCCATCCAGTGCCACCCCTGCCATGGCAGGGAACCTTTCACTGTCCCAGCTGCTCCAAACCCCATCCAGCCTGGCCTGGGACACSCCCAGGRATCCAGGGGCAGCCACAGCAACAAACACAGGGTCTTGAGAGAGAGGAAAAATCCTTCCCAAAACCGAGTGCAACATTTAGGAACAGCCCAAGTGGGAGCCTTCCAGGAAGGAGCCTGGGCATATTCAAGACAGGCAGAGCTTTTCCAAATGGCCTTGACAAAGGCAACAAAACCCCCTGGTCGTGTGGGTGCAGGGCAACAACCTCACCTGCAGAAACCAGCTTTTGCTAGAGCCTCACTGCAGCTCCAAGCCCAGCCCCACCACGTGGCATTCCCTGAGCTGCTCCTCTGGCCACCAGGCCAACCCCTCCCTCAGCACTCAGCAATGCCCTGCCTGCAGCCAGAGGCCAAAGTGGTTTTGAGGGAATGGCTCTGAGCAGAGCACTGAGAGGCTGCTGTGCCATCACTCGTGAGCCAGGCTGTGAGCAACACCTCAAAAGCTTCCTCTCAAACACAAGGACATCTGCTACTCTCATTTAGGATCAAAGGTGGCYAAGTAAATGCTGACTTGACCAAAACTGTGTACATTTACCATGGACAAAGTATTTYCAAAACATCACTGATACCTGTCAAAGTGCAACTGTAACAGGCTGTTCAAGAGGAAACTAAAACCAACTCCTGGTGGCTCATTTTGCTGCAGGCTGCATAAAAGGCTGATCAAAAAAGGAGAAGTAAAGCTTGCAGAGYTTGGGTGATGTGGCACACTGGATTCAGAGCCAAGTCCAAGCCCYGCACTCAGCTCAGTGCAGCTGCAGGTGAATTTCAGCTGGGCACAAGCAGCTCCTCCTCACCCAGAGCAGCTGGAGGCAGTGTGCAGACTGCAGGAACTGCAAGGTGAACTTTCTGCAGTTTCCAGTTCCGCAGTGCTCTGCAGGATCCTGCCAGAGCCCGGGCTGGGATGTGCCCCAGGCTCCTGTTTGTGCTGTGCATCCTCCCCCAGCACTGCTCCTGACACTGCACCAGGCCCTGCCCTCCTGCACCACAGCTGCATCCAGTGTTCTGCTGTGAAATGGYGACAGGGGCACCAATCTCCCCCCGAAGCTTGGAGAGGGAAAGTCAGCCCAAGCAAGGGCCAGCACTGAGGCCAGGGTGCACTGAGGACACCCCTTGTGCACAGGCCTTGTTTGCCTTGGCCCAGCTGGTGCTCAGGGGCCATGGCCAGAGTCAAGCCCTTGGCCTGCACTTCACAGCTCCCATTTACAGCATCAGCAGGGCCTGGGATTAAATATTTGTCCGGGTCACCATAACTCGGGTGTAATTACTGCAAAAAGAGTCAAAAAAAGGCTCAAAACTGTCTCCAGATGCCTTTTTCCCTCACTTGCTTTTCCATCAGCTTCTTCAATGTCAACAACATGGAAAGAAAAATCACCCAGGCTGGGGCAAGCTGTGCAAGACTAACCCAGTTTCAGTCCCTCTCTGCAATCCCAGACCCTCCCTGGCTTCACCTGGCTCAAACCTGCACAGAACCAGGAGGTTTTCAACAGAGTCTGCATTGTCCTTTGTATGGAAAGCCCCAGTCTGCCCTGGGAAGGCTCATAAAGGAGTTTCAGCTGCTGCCAATCTCTCCAGTCACTCATGACCTTACAATGTGCCTCCTGTCCTGCAGAGTTTATTACTCTGCTCCAGTCACTGCCCTGCAGAGCCCAGAGCAAGCCCAGCTCAYCAGCAGGGAGGAGAAGCCCCTGGCAGGTGGTGGGGCAGAGCAGCCTCATCCAAGGCAGCCCAGCTCAGCAGATCCTGCCTGCCAGGGATGCAGCACTGCTGACATCTGCCAGCCTGGKGAAAAGCAGCTCCCAGGGGGCAGACAAAGCCATTAATGCTGGCACAAAACTCCCAGATGTTTAGGACACATTTATCTTATTGTTCTAGGAGATTTTTTAAAATCAGTGTTCTGGTACTGCAGGGAGAAAGCACTAAAGGAAGATACCACGTAATTGATGCCCTTAAAAAATCTTACTGTCAGTGGAAAATACAGGTTTGTTCTCAGTGGTTTAGCTGGCTTTTAAAAGAGAGTAAGAAAAGAAGTCATCCTGTATTTTTATAACTCTGTTGGAATCTTCCAGTGAGAAAGTGGGCAAATCTTACAGATAAAAAAATCTGCAACACACATGGAAGAATAAAAAGTCAGGAACACCAAAAGACACACAGAGACTTACAAGGAAGTCTGGACTCCTGCTGGATGTTTTGTATTTTTAAYTGCAAGCCCCAAAGTGTCAAGCACAGTTCAAGGGGCTCTCTGGTGATTACCCACTGCATTCCCCATCTCACTGGGCTGCAGAACAGCAGGAGAAGAGATGTTTATGCAACACCTCACAAAGCCAGGGCTCTGTGCCTGGCTGGGGCTGCCCAGGTGTGAGGAGGACACAGCCTTACCTGTCTGGTGAGGCTCCCCCCCAGGTTCATGGTACCAGAGCCAGTTTTGTTGGTCTGCAGCCACAGCATCACTGTGGAGGTCAGCTTGTAATGGGCAGTGCGGCCACTGGACTTCTCCTGCAAGTGCAAGGGAACAAAGAGGGACAGAGGCAGGAGGTTAAAATCCCCCCTAGAGCTAAGTGGGGGCTGGCACACCCCACAAGCAACAGGCCAGGTAAGCCTAACCCCACTCATGCAGCACAGTCTCTTACAGACAATTCTAAGTGTGCTCATTCCTCTAATTTTCCAGAGCAAATCTAGTTAGAGCAATTCACTCTCCTAAYACTTTGTTTTTATTACCTAATTAGTGATATTTATCTGTAGCTCTTTATGTTAAAAAAACCCCACATCTCGGGATCACATGCACAGAAAGTAACATACTTTCAATTCTTCTGGGATTCTTTTTGATTACAGCCCTGACTTATCTCTATCCAAATTGCTTCGGGGCATTTTCAAAAATTAACAAGGGAAAGAAGTTTACAGCCCTGACACAGTATTGCATTGTTCAGTGGAACACCTGTGCTCCTTAATTGTCTGGAATTAACTGGGTTTTGTTTTCACTGGGGTGTATCAGCTGCCCCAGAGGCTGTACCTGAACCTCCACCACGTGGATGGAATCCCAGCATCCCTTAATCTTCTTTGATCCATCTCCAGCTTTCTTAATGAGGATCACCCCAGCAAAGCCATGATCCAGATCCCAGAGGTAGACAGAGGAGACTCCACCTTCAAAATACCTGCAGGATGCAACCCAAAGGCAAGTTAAAAGCAAGCAGGACCCAAGCCAGGTCAGATATCAATAATAATCATCTTAAATAAGCAGAATTTCGAAGTCCTAATACAGATTTGTTTTTTCTTTCAAGACAGCACACTCTCACAGTTACACACCCAGAAACACAGCACTTCAAATCACTTCATAATGCAGAGACTTTAATTACAAAACAACTGCACATGTCTCTGAAGGAGAATAAAGGCCTGGTGAGAACCAGAGCTATTTACACATTTCTGCAGGACTTGAGCAAACAATTCCTCTGATTCCAATTACCTACAACAGCTGGTAAAAGCACGAGCTACAAAGTGGGCTGAGAGTAAGGCTTTATTTTACAATCTGGTCTTTTCCCCTCTCTTCTCCCTTGCTATTGGCAAAGTCTGGAAGTTCTTTACAGCAAAGTTCACTAATTAAGACAAAAGGGAGCAAGTAAGTAACTTCATGTTGCTGCCTCAAAAGTCTGTGTGAAGCTGACATTGATTTACTGCAAAGGGAGCTGAACTGGAACCARGGATCTCAGAAATGTAGAGATGCTGTTGAGGTTTTATTATTCCAGCATCAGGTATGGGGAACAAGAGGAAATAAGCCAGACTGCCTCAATCTCAGGTGTCTTTTGCTGAAAGTAACTCAGAAAACCAACCAAAAAATGGGATCTGCAGAGCCCCACTCCCTCTGGGTGACACTGGTGCAGATGGAAAATGCACTTCATAAAATAATGGTAAACAACCCATCTGTTGGAAGRAAGGAGTAATTCTGTCTTCTAGAAAACTGGAATTGCAACCACAGCATTTTACCCCTTCCACTCTCAAGTTAGCAAAGCCATGAGGAGGATGAAGGAGAAGGGAAGAATAAATACTCCTTGATGGCACACAACTCTCCCATCTCAGGGGTGACCATGGCACACAAGGATCATGTGAAAGGAGGAGAGGAAACTTCATAAACTTCACCAMCAACACGAAATGTTGGTAGTCAGACTTTTCATTGCCTGCAGGAGGGCAAAATCTCATCATCCAAAGACGTGAGGAGCTGCCAGGACTGGCAGCTCCCAGGCAGATTAACCTGTCTGCACCCTGCCTCTGACTGTCACACACACCTGGAGTGACCACTCACTCCTCTTCTGCCRCAGAGGAAATCATCCCTCCTGGCAACGTGAAAAACCATCAACCCTTCCCATTCTGTGCTTCCCCCCTTCCTAGCCCTGGGCCTTCCAGCTGGGAATGGTGCTTAAAAGGCAATTTACWGCAATTTGGAGTTCATGGATTACCCCTAAGCACTGTGGATTAAAGCACACCAAGCCCTCCCTTGCCAGCAGTCAGGAGAAAAGACACTGGAAGTGAACTCCAGTGACACTCCCAACACTTCCAGCACATTCCCTGCACTCACAGATCAGCTCAATCCCTTGTTTCAAGAGGGCAGAGTCACCAAAGAGCCCCAATGCCCTTTAAYTGCAGACACCCAAGCCTTTACCCAAACCACTGCTGACCTCAGGAGGGGTAAATAACTTCCTATAAACTCRCCACAGCCTTTTATTGCTAATGGGTGGCTCTGCCTCTCCTCACCAAGGCCAGCCCAGGCAGTTCAGGACCCACTGTCCTGGGGCACTGATAACACAGCACTGGAAAAGCAAAGCCTGGCCACACTAAAGCCAGGCTTCCAACAGGCAACTTCAACCCAACAAACAACAAACACCCTTTTTACATGCCCTGGGGAATTCACAAATGGATTTTGGTTAATGCAGTTAAATTCCAGTCCTGCAGTGAACCTCAGCTCCAAACCAAGCCACCCTTCCTTCGGCAGTGGGAATCAGAGGCCAGAGAGAAGCAGCTATTGTCCCTTCTCAGAGTCAGAGTGCYTTAAAAAATATATATATAATACATCCTTTTTCATCTACAGAATCAGTGAATTCACTCAAAATGAGCTGGCAGTCACTGAGAACATTTCAGTGTGCACAGACAGTTTCCCCATTACCCACTTTATGACCCTGCTACGAGCATGAAACATTAATTAAGAGAGGGACCGAAACAAGGTTTTGGGAAATTTATTCTTACCTACTGTACTTTGATCCTAATGACATGAAACAGGAAAAAAATAATTTTTATGTGGTTCACCTTTATGAGATTTTACATAAAGGCTTTTGTGGGTATTTTAAGAATGTGCTAAAATGTTGTCTGAAACCACATAAAACCATGTGAAGAACCTCCCGCCAGAACCAACAGCGCACACATGGAAACGCTTTCAGTGCCTTTGGAGATCTAATGAATCAAATATAGAATTAATATTGTTTTAAATACCAACATGCACTTTCAATAAAGCTGCTCTGCCATGGCCAGGCCCAGGAACTGGAGGCTGGAACAACAATGCCAGTGACTGAATCCAAGGCACGCCAGGATATACATTATCCAAAGGCTCCCAAATCCCCTCCTCCTTCATGGGGAGGAAATATATACAACTGATCACTAGACTGCCTTTCACCTTCAAATAGCACTGAAGTGGGATTTCTGAACCTCAGAAAGTCACAGTTGGATATGAGGGGAACATTCCTGGTTTTTTAAAATAAAAATAAAGAGGTGCCACAGGCTAATTGGTCCATAATAGAAAACTGGATGATAGATTGGGAGGAATTTAAATTGACATTGGTGGATTTGGATTTGCTGCAGGAGGGCTGGGCTCCCTCCAAGAAACCCCTTCACCATGGGCTGAAATGCAGCACACACTAAAATCCAAGCAGGAGAGGAACCAGCTTGGAAAAGGCCCAGGAAGGCACAAACTGGGACCTTCTCTGCTAAAGAAACAGATGGACAAGGCAGAGCACAGCCCCAGAGTCACACACAGCAGAGTGCACTGAACACAGCTCCTGCACTGAACATCTCCTGCCTTAGTGTCCTGTTGCGATGCCCCTGCCCTGATCCTCCCGCACAGCTGTGCCTGGAGAAGGCAATCTGTCTCCTTTGGGAGCTGGAAWCACAGAATCCTTGAGGCTGGAAAAGCCCTCYGAGGTCACCAAGCCCAACCATCAGCCCAGCACCACCACGTTCAGCACTAACCCACAGCCCCACAGGTTTTCTGAACACTTCCAGAGGTGGTGACTCCACCACTGCCCTGGACATCCTGTTCCAGASCTTTACAACCCTTTCCCTGGATTTTTTTTCCTAATATCCACCTTAAACCTCCCCTGGCACAAGCTGGGAGGCCATTTCCTCTCATCACCTGGGAGAAGAGACTGACCCCCACCTGGCTACACTGACTCTCCCAAAGCAGYCAAGCAACCAGCAGATGCTTTTGGGATGTTCAGGAGGCCTCCAGGAGGAGGAATTCCTATTGTGGTACCTCAGAAACACCCCAAGGGACAAACCATTCTCAAAGAACAGCTTCAGAGCAAAGCAATCACTGCTCTCTGCCTAAGGACACCCATCGGCCCAGGATGTTTCAATCAAGATCAATCAGGCTTTACCTACAGACAAAACTTTGTTATAAACCAATGAAAAATAGTTTTATGGCTGTCATATCCCTTTATTAACAAGGAAAAAAACCACTGATATCATAGTTGATAACTATGATAAATGATATCACAGTTGGGTTCAATTAGAAGGACCTTAAAAGTTCATCAAGACCAAGTGACACCCCTGTCCTTGGGAGAGGACAGCCAGTGCTCCATCTCTGGGAAAATAACTTTTTATAAGGCTGCCCAGGAAGGTGACTAAAAGGCAAAAGGCCCAAAGTAATCGTTCATTCTCTTCACAGAATTCAGAACAGCAGTTCACTCAAAATCAATTATAGTTTTAATGTCATGATCAAACACTGAGGTTTTTATATCTGTTACTCATCAACCACCGAACTCCTGGAAAAAGCTGTTTTATACAAAAAATGTCACACTTAAGACTGACCTACTTTACAAATGCAAGAATAAAAGAAAATATTTAAGCTAAGAGTGATCCAAAGCTTTATGAAGTGTTTGAAGTTGAAGCGGGTGGAGACACAGGATGGAAACTTGTCTGAGGAGCAGGAGCTGTACCCATGAAATAGAGGCTGTGGCCAGAACAAAGCTGCAGCTTCAAGAGGGATGAGATAGGGGAGGAAATCCCCCAGCTCCCAGCACAGCCCTCAGGGAAGGAGGGCAGATGAATCACTTTGTTTTAGCACTGAAGGACAGCCCAGGAAGGCCCCATGACCCTCCAGATAATGTTCCTCTCCTCCAAGCCTCACCAAGAGATCCTGGACACTGTGTGGAGAAAATGACTTTCCACCACACAGCAATAAMAACAAGCTCTGACTTTCAACTACACCTCAGAACCAAATCGTTCATCCATAAAAACATTTGTGTATTTTCCAGTAAGTTGCTGAGAGCCAGAGACAAAAAGTCTGTGGCTTATGGCTCTCCCAGCCCCCTGATGCCAAAGCACCAGCACCTGGAACCYCAGCCTGGCTCTGAAACCTTCCAAAGGCTTGCACAGGGTTTCAAACTGGCTCATTTAAAGCARAAAAATATATTTTCTTTTATTCCCTAAAGGTCATATAGTTATTTCTTCCAGCTACAGAAGTTCAGCACAGAAAGGGGAAAGTCTCCAGCTATTTACATCAACAGACTTCCAAGAAAACTGGCATTTAAAAATCCTACCCCAAAGGAAAATACTGAGCATTCAGCTCACATGTTTTTACAAGAGTGACAATGACTGAAGTCACAGTGTGAGCAGCTGGTGTCTCACAGCAACCCAAAACATTTCCTAAATGCTGAGGTGAGGAAGCACATTCCAGCTCTCCTGGGAACAGGAGCTGGAGTGCCAAGTGACGTGGCACAACTCCCACCCAGCCCTTCCCCTGTCGCCTCCAGCCAGCACAGGAATCACAACAGAAATATGAAGGAAGTGGCAAATTTGAGCAACCCACCTTTCATCAAACCCAAAACACTGCTCAGGTGCTCAACAACTGCCYTGCAACCTCACACCTCAAGGAGGAGGAACAGATTCTTCAGGAGATCAGCTGTCCCTCAATAATTGTTGCCTCCATCCAGCTGTGAGTGAGGAGGCTCAGGATCCTTTAATGAGAGGACAGGCTGGTAGCAGGAAGGAGCAGGATGTGACACTGCTGGAGTCCAGGGCATTTACAGCTCCTCTCTCCTTCCCTGGCCCCAGGAGCACAACTGTGGAGCCCTTCCACAATCCCACCCAGAGATTAAAATGAACAAGGTAAAATGTCTGTGCACAGCCCAGGGCTTTTACACCCCACTTGATGAACTCAGCCCAAATTATGCTTGGGGGCTCTGTACAGGTATTTTACAGGAATTCTTTCCAGCATACACAGGTGCAAAAATCCCTGGAGCAAACATACCAATCCACTTAGGTATGTGTAACTTCAATGCCAGTTGTACTTAAAAGCACATCTGGACCACGGTGGGATGACTCAAACTGCTCAGCAGAGCTGTGAAGTGCAGGAACTCTGCAAGGAAGGACAACAGTACCCAAACAATGGGATCCTGAAGGCTCAAAGTCTCCCAGAACTTCCCAGCTTGTGCTTTCTAGCACCTTTCATTACTTAATGAAAAGTGCACTGCTCACGTTTTCCTTCCCAGCCGACTGCTCCTGGCAGATGGAAATGAATGACCAAATCTCTTTGGAGAAGTCACCTGGAAACAGCTCCATCAGCAGGACAAGGGGTCACTCTGGAATGTGTCCAAAGGAGGGAGTGCCTCATTAACAGCAGGAAGCTCCCACTGCTCCCAAACYCTTCTCCCATGGCATCCCTGGGCAGCACAGACACTGCCTCAGCCACCCTCAGTGTGCCACATTCCACGCTCTGCCAGCTGAAATCCAAACATGGACAGCAGGGAACAGACAGCAGAAATCTTCCGTGTTGTGGTTTCAGTTTGGCAAAATCTTTGGAGGCTGCAGATCTCACGTGACATCAATTCTGTGACACAACTCTGTATCAGATCTGCCACAAGAAGGCTGCTGCTGTTTAAGTTACTCTGTCCTCAAATTCCATCATTAAAGCACTGTACATTTGTGAGGGCATGAGGTAAATTTCTGTCCATACAATACAAAGTATTATTAGAGACAACCAGTTCAAAAATTCCAGATCCCGATAAACTGACAGTTTAAAATGTCATCTCCTTTTTGAACGTAAGTCATTTCTTCCTAGGGATTTAAGGCCTTCAGAGAGCAGTGCTTGAGGACAGTGCTGCATCATCAATGCTGACCTCCTAATCCAAGTGTTCAGTTTTTATGTAATTACAGAGAACCGTGGGAACCCAAGGGAAAAACTCCTCCTCCACCCAACAGCTCCGATTCAGAAGATAAGAATGCAGTGTGTGCAGAGCTGCTCCAAAATGGAACTCCCAGAGAAGAAAAATCAGATGAAAAGCAACTGATTTAGTTTTCCAGCATGCCAGTGCATTTAATTTTCCCCTCTTTCTAAGAAGATCCTCTAATATTTATCAACAACTTCAATATTAATTCTGCTCTGAGCTGCCCATGGGCACGCTGAGGAGGGGATCCCAACACTGCTCTGCTTTCTACATCCAAATAATTTCCTTGGGAAAGCAGCATGGCTGTAACTGTAAAAGCACACAGACATGAAAGCAGAGAAAGTCTTGGTGGTTTAGACCTGTCTTAGGAGATCTCATCTCAGCCTTATTAGGCTGGCCCAAGGCAGGAATCTCCCCTGCTGTCCCAGCCCATGGTGCACATCCCCAGGCAGTTTCCTTAGTGCTGGGATGCACAACAAACCCATCTGGATTCAATCTGCAGGGCCCTGGCTGTGCAAGCCCCAGGAACTCCCATGCCCAGGAGAAAGGCAGCACAAAGGGCTGCAGCAGTAATGAGGAACAGGGAGCTGATAAACTCCCTGTTCCTCATAGGCAATAAAGTCACTTCAAAGCTTTCCAGGGGCTCYCAGCTCAGGCAGCCCAGGTTTGCATCTGAGCACAGGCACAGGGCTCATAAAGGGCTCACAGCTGCAAACCCCTCAGCGAGCTCCAACCCCACCCAACCTGGCCTGGGACACTTCCAGGGCTTGGGCATCCACAGTTTCCTTCTCTKGGCACCCTGTGCCAGGGCAGGCTGTGCTGAAAACCCCCTGGTCACACCTCTTACATCTGCTCTTTACTTGGTGGAGCTGGGGCTGTTCCATGCACAAAGCACAGCAAAGCTGGTCACAGATGGATGCAGCAGTTGCTACAAACCCTGTGAGAAGTGCAGAGTAATTTGTGAGCTGGCCTGAGCCCCACTGAGAGGCTCTCAGGGTCTGTCAGGGGAGGAGAACTCAGCTGGCATCACAGCAGACCTCAGGAACAGCCAGAGCCCAGGGCACCACTAACACAGGTTTCCATTTTTTCTTATCAGCACAAGTGGACTAAGGCAGTGGCAGAGGTTTTTCAAGCACACAATGCAAAATAAACCAGGAAAAARTTCAACTTCCTTTAGCTGTTTTTACCCTATCCAGCAGTTTATGGGACATCTGAACATGCTCAGTAGAGATGAYGGCACAAAATGAGACATCCCTGAGCCCAGCAAAGCCAGGCTGCTCCACGAGATTAAACAGAGTAATAAAAATAAAAAATACACTCAGCCCTGAGCACTATAAAAACAAAAGGGCAAACTCATCTGTCACTGGGACTTCACTGCTGTACTCTGGCCAAAGGCTCCTCAACCCACACATTCCTGAGGCCATGGCCCAGGAATTCCTCCTCCAGAGCAGGGAAAGGCACTGGAGCTCACCTGGCTGCAAAGAACACCTGGGTTCCATCCACAGGACAGGAATGTCCACATACAAAGAGCACAGCCCTGGGCGCCACCTCAGCACTGCTAACACTATCCAAAACTGGAGTAACTGTCCTGGACCAGACTCCAATCAAAATTCAATAATAAAAGGATTACACACAACAAAGACATTTCAGAGGTCAATCCTCTCCCAGACCTCCTTCCACTGCTACCAAATTCCTGGTCCAGAGCTCTAATATAACAAACTGAAAATGGATCAACATCAAAACAGAGACAGAAGCAGAAGTTCAAAAGGTTTCATTCTCACTCGATTGAGGAAACTCATAATCTTAATCAATACAAACATTTTTCAGGAGCAGAATGATTAAGATGATGTTTTATCTTTTTCTAAAGCTGTTAAAAATCAAAAGACCAATAAATCCAATTTAAGCCACAGAAAAAAGGAGGAATAGGTTTCTAAATGTATGTCAGTCACTAAACCAGTCCAAAGTTGCCAAAACTCATCCTGTTTGCAGACAGATCAGCAGCATCCTTCCCAGGGGAGGTCTATTTAATCACTTCAGAAATTATTTCTTCCAGACAACAAAGAGCCATTAGATTACTTAATTAAAGGCCTGATTATCTCCAACCCAAAACAAGGGAAGGCAGAATCTAAAATAGAGAGATTTAAGCAGCTGCCCTGGTCCTCATTATGCTTTGATTTCAATCAAGCACACACACGTCAAGCAAAGGGCAATAAATTACAACCATGTGTTGGAAGAAATTATCTTCACCATATTGGAAGTGGAAAGCCAAGGCTCTAACTGAGTGGTGTAAGATATTAGACTTCCATCTGGGAATAATAACCTACTGAACACAAACATGCCAGAGCACTAGCTCCAGGCACTGCTGGAGTTAAACCTGGCAGCAGGAGATGGAAATGGAACAGTTGTTTTTTGGGAAAGTGACATGGATTTTGGTAAAACAGATAACCAAGAAACATGCTCGTTGTTTAACACAGAGGACAGAGAGGGAACTGGAACCTGGAGTAATTCATTCCTCTTTAACCCAAATCCCTCCAGAAAGGAAAGGTGGGAAACTCCAGAGATACTAAAGGTAGTCTGCACTGAAACAGACACTTAGGGCCAGCTCAGCACTGGCTCACAGGCACTGAAGGCTCAGCAGAATTGTTCTCCAGTTTCTGTAATTTTATTACATGTAATACTACAAGACTTCCCCAAAATCGTTTTCACACTACAGTCACTCAGTGGCCATTAAGCTTTTGGGGACAAAATTGAATATTAAGGTCCCTAGCAAGCAAATCTGACTGGATTATTGCACACAAACTGTTAACAAACCCATGCCAGGCTGTTTCCCTCAAAACACCCACGACAGCAGGTGCCAGCCCCTTGGGAAATGGCAAACACAATGCAGTGACTCACTGAACGTAGGTGGAGACTTACCACACCTGATGAAAAGAGAAATCAAAAAAGGAAAGGTGTGTGGGCCAAGTGGGACTGACACAAGGAAGAACTGAAGCAATCTCAAGTGCTGGGAGAGGCCAGAGATGAATTCAGYGAGATATCAGCACTTTCTGTGCTAAAGGTAAAAGGGGAGCTGATCCAGGGGAGGTTGGGACCACATGGGGAGAGCAGAGTGGGATGGAGATGTTCCAAAAGAGCCCATTTATCCACAGATGCTGAGATGAGCCGCCCCAGGTGTGTTTGGAAGCTCAGGAGTGAAGTGGGCCCTGTGCACAGSARCTGCTGAGAGGCCTGGGGYTGTTCAGCCTGGAGAGAGGAGGCTCTGGGGTGACCCTACTGGGGCCTTGCAGTGCCTGAAGGAGCCAACAGGAAAGATGGAGAGAGAYCTTGGACAAGAGGGAATGGCTCCCACTGCCAGAGGGCAGGGTTACATGGGATATTGGGAAGAACTTCCTCTCTGTGAAGGTGGGCAGGCCCTGGCACAGGSTGCCCAGAGCAGCTGTGGCTGTCCCTGGAACCCTGGCAGTGCCCAAGRCCAGGCTGGACAGGGCTTGGAGCAGCCTGGGACAGCAGAAGCTGTCTGGCAAGTCTGGACACAAAGGCACTGCTTGCTCTGAAAAACCCAGCAGAAACTCTCATGACAGGAATAAAAAGCCWGAACAGCCCAGGAAATTCAGGCAGGCTGGATCTGGTGTTCCCTGTGAGTGCTGTGATTAGTTTTGTATTCACTGTTACCTCTCTTTCCTAAAACAGCAGCTGTGGCTACAGAGGCAGCTCAGGAACATTCTCTGCCCCACAGAGGGACAGAAGAGCCTCTTAAGGGACTGCTGGTGAGGAGCTGATGTGTCAGATTTGAGGCCTCTCCCTCAGCACCATTTTCATCCTCTTCATCTGCAGCCACTGCACTTAAACTGGCATTTTTTAAGAATTTGTAATGTGAAGCATCAATTAGCCTGGAGTACCCTGTGAAGGATCTGTGTGGGCAGACAACCCCACCAGAGTGAGCAGAAACAATGAAAGCCTCTGCAGGTCAGCTCAAAATGCAGATTTTCTGTACACTGGAGGGTGAACCTGGCATAGATCTCCCCATTTAACAGTAACCAGAATTTCCACAAAAGACACACTCCTGAGGGCTGCCAGAACACTTAGCTCTTTGATTAATCCATCAAGGAGCCTGCAGTATCTCCCAGGGCTGGAAAAGCTCTGCTGTGCCTGGCTCTGGAGCTGGGAAGGAGGACACTGGTTCCTGGGCCAGGATGCCCTCCCTGCCCAGCTGCAGGAGCTGCCAGGGCAGTGACACCTCCATGGACCCTGCCTGGCCCAGCCCCACTGCTGGCTCTACAGGCACTGCCAGGGGCAGCTCCCAGATCCAGCAG